>CABHPQ010171840.1:0-15901 GCA_902168405.1 Peromyscus aztecus | reverse complement strand
CCAGAGATCCTCTGTGTAGACCAGACTGACCTCTAACTCCCAGAGATTCTCTGTGTAGACCAGACTGACCTCCAACTCCCAGAGATCCTCTGTGTAGACCAGACTGACCTCCAACTCCCAGAGATCGTCTTGCCTCTACTTCCCAAGTGCTAGGATTAAAGGTGTGTGCCACCACGTCCAGCAAAACCCATCCGTTAGTTTGTCAACGTAAGTATAATAACTAGGCTAATTCAAGTTGTCAAGGAGCTTAACTATGAAATTGGCCATTTATTTTAGTTTGTTTTTTCAATCTGTCTTCCTATTTAATATTCAAGGCTTTTAGTTTGGAATATTTTGTAAAATCTTTTTTAGTAAACAGTGGATCTAACTGGCAGTCTGCTAGCAGTAAATCTGGATTGGTGTGTTGTATATATGGGGAGCTGTGGTTTCCAGTTCAATGTTCTATGACGTGGATTACAAATGAAATCACGGCAGTGTCCTCATAGGGGGACACTGTATTAAGAATTCCATTACTGTAAGATTGTAAAAAAAATGCAGTAACAGTATTTCAAAAGACATAAAAAGACAAATTTTATAAGCCAAGTAAAGTCACCAGGTAACTTGGAGGCTGAATATGTACTAATGTGTTTGTCTTGCTGACCTTCTGGTTGTAATTAGGTTTTTAATGTCATTACCTTGTCTGAGGCTACAGTTTGGTGGAGACTGAGCTGTTGAGTGTGCTGTCACAGGGTCATTCTTTCTGATAGTAGGGTATCTAGTGGTCCCTGGAAGAAAAGAGACACAGTGAGGTTGCAGGACCCAAAGTATCCTGAAGTGGAGGGTATATGATTTGCTGAAGCCCAGCTCCTCTCACATGGAGCTTTGCCTTCCTCGCAATGAACATGGCGGTGTTTGCACACGGTCCTAAAGCATCGGCCTGAACAACAAAGAAAGACCCGTGCAGCAGAGCCGTGCACTGGAAGGTATTTAGGGATGATTTCTGTGGGCACTTTGGTCTTTCGTTTACCACATCACTGAGTCACATGTTAAGGATGGAGGGCCACATTAAAAATGAGCATGCTGTTTATTTTGAAGCAAATTATTATCAAATGACTGCTTCAAAACGTTTTTTCATTTCAGTTTGAAGTGGTCATTTGAGTTTGAGGCATATGTCATTGCAAAGTTGTTGACCCCCTCCCCCCCAAAAAAATTCAGACAAGTTAATTTTTGCATTTGTTGTTTGCAAAACTGTTGATTCAAGATGTGATGGGGACATCTGGACAGTATGACTTCTGTCACTGTGGCCTGGTATGACCCATGCTTGTGTCCATCCCAATGATTGCTACTTAGTTCAAAGAAAAAGCATGACTGAGCTGTGAGTTGTATCTGTGATTTAAACCTAAGAGTCTAACAACTCAATAGACAGTAATTTCTAAGTACAGAACATATGCCCATGTGTAGTAACTGTTAGGGCCTACAAACCAGTCTTTGAAGAGATCCTGTTGATGTACGGCTCACACAGGATCTTTATGCTCAGTAGATGGTAATCTATGCCAGTTATGGTGGTGCACAGATCGAATCCCTGCTGATCCATGTGAGTTAGAGGCCACCCTGGTCAACAAAACAAGACCAAGTCTCTAATGAAAACAAAACAAAACAATAATAAAAACCTTCATCGTTCTATACATATTCTCTAAATTAGACCAGACTTTACAGAGTGATTTCACCCACTGTTCTATCATGGAGGTGAAGTTTGAGTTACTTTCTTTCTTTTCTTTTTTTTTTTTTTTTCAAGACAGGGTTTCTCTGTACTGCCCTGGCTGTTCTGGAAGTCGCTCTGTAGATCAGGCTGGCCTTGAACTCAGGGTTCCACCTGCCTCTGTCTCTCAAGTGCTGGAATTAAAGGCCAGTGTGATCACACCCAGCTTTGAGTTATTTTCTTTTATTGGCTTTTAGTGGGTAATACTCTGGCATGGTAAGACACCCAAACAATCAAGAATATACCATGAATTGATGATTTTCTTGCAAACCTAACCCACATCTCTCCTCCTTGACAGTCCTGGACGGCATTTTTAATGGGCCATTTTCAATATACTCCCTCTCTCTGTTCTTACATGTACATATTTGAGCATATATTTCTGTATCGCCAGCATTTGTTTTCGCATTAAAATCACAGCATATGATAAGAGAAAACAGGAAGCACACTCAAAGTTGAAGCATTATAACACATTTCTGTTTATAAAAGTTACATTCATTATTTTATGGTGTGTGTGTGTGTGTGTGTGCGCCATGGCATATATGTGGAGGTCAGAGAACATCTAATGAGAGTCAGTTCTTTCCTTTTACCATGTGTGTACAGAAGATTGAACTCAGGTCATCAGTTTTGGCAGCAAGCTCCTTTACCTGCTGAGCTGTTTCACTGGCCCTCTGTTGCTTGCTTTTTACTACTAACAATGTATATATAGTAGGGCCTGGAGAGATGGCTGAGCGGTTAAGAGCACTGGCTGCTCTTCCAAAGGCCAGGGGTTGGATTACCAGAGCTTGCGTGATGGCTCACAACCACCTGCAACTCCAGTTCCAGGGCATCCAACACTCTCGGAAGGCACTGCATATATGTGGAGCATGGAAACACATGCAAGCAAAGCACTGGAACACAAAGGCTTTAGAAGAGAATGTATGTTGGAGATTGTCAATGGAGCGGGACATACAGTTTTTCCCCATTCTTTGGAAGGAGGTGACCGACTGCAAGGCTGGAGTGTAATTTACTTAATTGGGATTCTATCGCTAAACATTTCAAGTGATCTCCTGTCTTTCATGAACACAAACACTGCAAGAAATATGCTTGTACATATGTCTTCATGCATATGCGTGCTCTATCTGCTGTACAGACTCCTAAACTGACGTCGCTTTTTCATTAACTTCCGAGGTCAAAGTGGATTTTTGGTGCTCCCCTAGCCCCACAGAAAATAAAGGAATTGCTCCTACATTTGAGTGTAATGTTGCCAGTTATTTTTTGTGAGTCCTTATCCCCTCCAGATCCAAAGTGCTTCTTCCCAAACTATTTCGGTTCTTTTTAATTTTTAGAACAGTTGCAGGTTAAGAAAGGAGCACGCAGGGAGGCCCCCCTAAACTGGTGCTGGAATCCAGACTCTTCGGACTGGAGTTGGAGTTTATAGCCTCTCTGGGCTTCTGTTTTCTTATCTGTAAATAAAACCAGAAGCCACTTCCCAGGGCTTCGGGGAGGCCTCAATGAACTGACCTCTGTAGAATGCTCAGACCGGCACCCACCCGTCTGTGCAGATGGGACTCTCAGTATTTTGCCTACAATCTTTTCACTTTGCACATATCCCACAGGCAAAGCCGACGAAAATCCACTATTTGGACTTCATGTCTTTGTGTGTCTATCTATTATACTTCCTTCAAGGTTTCTCCACACTTAAACTTCTTCTGAGTAACCCCTTCAAACCAGTCCAACCTACCATGATATGACAGCAGTGTGTCTGTCAGAATATCTTTGGATGTATTTGTTGGTATGCTCACTATATTATACTATATTGATATATAAAGCATGTAAATCATTACTCTGGTTAGCAGTTTGGGCTCCACTCCAGATCATTCAAACGGTCAATCCAGCCCTGTGTTGATCTCTGAGATGGAACAGATTGCTCCTGTTTGAGGAGCTTATTTCCCCCAATCCCTTGTTTTGCTGTTCTTGTTGTTTAATAGCATGGATACCTTTTTAGAATCTGGTAATTTATCTAATTTCTCTTTCTATTTTTATATTCTCAGCGTTCACTGTAACTTGGGCTAATGACTCATCTAAAATTACCGGTTCTCTTTCCTTATCCTCAAGTGAAAAATCCTCAGTATTTTCACACTCTACTTCTGGGATTGCAATTTCAATGAGAATGCTCTTGTCCAACTACCAAAACCAAATAACTCTGTAAATTTGTTTTGTCTAGTCCTTTCAAATAATCATTTTTAGATTTTTTCTAAGAGTATGACAGAATAAAATTGCCATGGCTGGAGAAAATACTGTTTACTTGTACTCTTCACACTAATATGAAGTCTATTCTCATTGATATCTTAAGTAGGCCCAACAATTCTGTAATAACATTAGATAGTCCTTGTTCAATAGGAGGAAAATGTTCAGCCTCTCAGAAATTTGTTTCCCACTAATAGGTGCATCTTTATTTATCTTTTTTACTCAGAGAAGGGTATAAGATTAGTTTATAAGATTGTTAGTGATGTAATAACTAGTTTAATAAGTTCATTATACCGTTGTGTATATTCATAATAATGCACTTCCTTTGATTTAATTGTATTAATCCCAAAAGACAGATCTGTGGGTATAATGAATGTGTCTCAAGCCCTAGCCATAATAATCCCTATGTAGAGAGGCAGAGGTCTCGTGATTAGCTGGAAGAAAGGGGTCACTATTCCTCATGGAGTCTCAAAGTCTTCAACAGTGAAAGCCAGGCACTGTTAGGAATGAGAAAAGAATTTTACAAATGTCTTTATCTCTCTAGTTAACATATTACAACTCAGCCTAGAAACAACTTCAGAGAGTCATACCACAGTCATAGCCTTAGTCTGTGACCAATAGAAGACAGATGTGACTTTAGGCCTAAGAGACAAGGCAGAGGTAAGTGATAAATATGGGACTCAAGACATCACACCCAGAGTTCTCTCCTCTCTATTTACCTGTTGCCTTTCCTCTAACCAAAATAGAGAGAGAGAGAGAGAGAGAGAGAGAGAGAGAGAGAGAGAGAGAGAGAGAGAGAGAGAGAAACCCTGAATAGGATTCTGGATACTGGGTTATGCTGTTAAGATTTTTATGGCATTTGTTCTGACTTTTCCTTCTATAAAGCTGGTTTTTAGTTAAAAACTTTCTTTTGCCGGGCGGTGGTGGTGCACGCGTTTAATCCCAGCACTCGGGAGGCAGAGCCAGGTGGATCTCTGTGAGTTCAAGGCCAGTCTGGTCTACAGAGTGAGATCCAGGACAGGCACCAAAATTACATGAAGAAACCCTGTCTCGGAAAAAAAAAAAATTCTTTCAAGGGTCCAATCAAGTAAATTATTAGTTTTCGTAAAACTCTGATAGCAGCAAATTAGGAGTTAATAAATTGGCTAGTGTTAAGCAAAGATACCTTGGGAATGTAACAGTGGTGGAACACTTCCCTAGCCTTTGCAGTGTCCTGGGTTCAATGCCCAGCACAAGAAAACAAACTACAAGAAGAAAATAGACAAGGGCCCCCTGCCATCCCCCTGTGTTGTAACTGGTTTAGATGTTAGACTAGCTTGGTGAGTAGTTGGTGAACAGTGAGACAGATTTATAGGTAAAGCCTTTGCTGCCGCTTTCTTTGAAAACACAATTAAATTGCTTTCTTTCTCAATAAAATTCATCCAGGTTCAGTGTTGCATAGTTCTAGCTAATGTTTTTAGCTGAGGCTCGATTGCTAGAGAAGCCTGGGCAATATAGTAAATCCCTTCCCCAGAAAAAGGAATACCAAAGTGGAAAATGTATGAAAACTCCATGTGTAAACCTTACTTTGTAAGACAATTTAAAATGTTTTTATTTACAAAAGAGGAAAACAAACATACATGAAACATTTTTTATGATGGAGTTAGGCACTTTTCTGCTCCTGGACTTCACTGGCTGCATCATCTACAGTGTCTCCCATCAGCCTCCACCATCATGATTCGTGGAAAGCTTCCTGGCTTCCCCGTCTCTCACTGTCATCTTTTGTCTTCAGTACTGGGGACTGAATAAAGGACTTCATGTGTGCTAGACTAGCTCTAGTCCCACTCTTTGAATTTCTGACTTAGTTGAAGGATAATGACATTTTATGATGTGGAGTCTGCCTATCCATGAGCACAGTATATTGTCAATCTATTTAGGTATATCTTCGGTAATATCTTGTAATTTTCTCATTAAGACTCTACATGGCTGAGTAAATTATTTTTAGTTTTCTTATATTTGTGTTCCTGTAGTATTTACAATGAAGTCAGTGTTGTTGGGGTACAATTTTCAAATGATAAAGCACACCCAGCCAGGCAGTGGCGGCGCACGCCTTTAATCCCAGCACTCAGGAGACAGAGGTCGGCGGATCTCTGAGTTCTATGCCAGCCTGGTCTACAGAGCACGTTTCAGGACAGTCAGGACTACACAGAGAAACCATGTCTCAAAAAACCAAAGAAACACAAAACCAAACCAAACAAAGGAAAGGCCATTTTAAGTGTGTAGCATGATCAGTTTTGACAAATATAGACAGTCCTGGAACGGTCACCAGCTGAGGTAGACAATCATCTTGTCATGGTTGTTTTCGTCCGTTCCCAGTCTCTACCCTAGACACAGCAAATGTGGTTCTTTTTGTCACTGGGAGTTTTTTTGCTTGTTTGTTTTGTTTTTTTAGCTTTCCTAGTGTTTCCTATGAGTAGAATCATAGCCTTCATTCTTTTGTCTCTAACTTTCTTAGCATTTAGTTCTATTATCATGCATCTGAGTAGTTGATTGTTCTGTTTGTTTATTCTTGTTTTGTTTTTCCTTTCTCCTATATGGCAGAATTTTATTAGTGGGCAATAATCTAACTTTTATGTTGTCTAAAATTATCTACTGCCTAGCATAGTGATTGTCATCCATTTCATTTATTATAAATTAGTTAATGCACTTCATGAAATGTCTTCTTAAATCTTTCAGCACATTTGTTTCTTTTAAATTTTTTTCCTTTATTTTTGAGGCTATAATATAATTACATCATTTCTGCTTTCTCTTTCCTCCCTCCAGATCCTCCCACATACCCCTCCTTGCTCTTTTTCAAATTCATGGTTAATGTTTTCATTAATTGTTGTTATATGCATATACACACATATGCATATACATACATAATCCTACATACAACCTGCTTAGTCTGTGTAATGTAATCTGTATGTATGTTTTCATGGATGAGCATTTGGTATTGGATAACTAATTGGTGTGCTCTTCCCTGGGGAAGATAATTTCTCCTGCTCTCAGCTTTCCTTAGTTGTGTAGAGTTCTTTGTGTAGAGTTGAGGCCTCATCATCTTTCCCCTGTCCACTTTGACATGTCTATTGATGTTGTCCTTGTCTAACTCATGTTTGGACAGTCATATTTGTGAGACTTTATGGGTGTAGCTTCTGACATTACCAGGAAGCATAGTCTCACAGCAAACTACCCAATCTTCTGGGTCTTACAATATTTCCATTCCTTCTTCCACAATGCCCCCCCCCTCCCCGAGTCTTAGGTGTGGGACTGTTTTATATATGAATCAGTTGGGACTGGACTCTAAAACTCTGCATTTTGATTGGTTGTGGTTTTCTGTAATGGTCTCCATCTGTTGGAAAGAGAAGTCTCCTTGATGAGGGATGAGGATTGTATTTATCTGTGGGGATAAGGACAAATAGTTAGGGATTATGCTGGCTTAGTAAAGTGATGGTTGTAGATTTTCCTCCAAGATCCCTGACTCTACTAGCCTTGTCAAAATTTCTAATTACCTACTTATTAATTAATTAGAAATTGTCCCATACATTTAAGGCATGATATAAAAATTTTAAATTCTTTCCTTCTTTAATTTACATCACTTTTATTTTTTTTTAAGTGTCCAGTTCTGTTTTCTCTGGGAATGTATGGTCTATGTCACATTCATCTGACAGATTTTTCAGATTAAGAAATTTCTGCTTAAGGGGCTAGAGAATTGGTTTTTGGGGGACAAGCACTTGTTGTGTAACCATGGTGATCTGAATTTGGATCACAGCACCTATGTAAAGAGCTCTCTTGGCCGGAGAGTTGGTTCAGTGGTCAAGAGTTCCTGATGTTCTTACAGAAGACCAGAGTTGAGCTCCAATCACTCTCATCATATGGCTCACAATTGCCTACAACTCCAGTTTCAGAGATCCAATAACACCTTCTTCTGACTTCTGCACTCATATGTACAAACACATACATATAAAATAATTAAAAATAAAAATAACATCTTTTTAAAAATAGCCATGCTCATACCTGTACCTCAAGTGCTGTGGTGGGAACAGGGGGATCACTGGGGTTTCCTGGATGCCAGCCTAGCTCCAGGTTGAGTGAGAGATTTTGTCTCAAAGAATGAGATGGAGAGTATTAGAACAGGGAAAAAAATGTTCTCCTCTGGTCTCAGTGGACACATACATGGGTGTGTACTTTAAAACACACATGTACACATACACTACACCATCATACAAATATATACACAAAAGAAGTTTCTACTTAAAAAACTTCCTCTTATTGTGTTTATGTTTCTCTTTAAATCTTTGAATACATGGATGATAGCCCAGGTTTTAGGCCCTTATTTGTTAATTCCATAATCTATTTTATTTCTGAGGTTTTGTTTATTGAATTCATGTTTTTAAAAAACAAATTGTTACATATTTTTTTTCTGTTTCTCTGTGTCCATTTCTTTTTTTTATTGGATGCTAGATATTGTATCATTATCTTGCACAGCTGAACTTGACTTTTTTTTTTTTTAAAACAATGATGAGTTTGTTTTGGCCAATAGTTAACTTACCTGAAGAGCAATTTTTTCTTGAGTCTTGTTGTTAGTGTTTGTGAGGATAGGTATGGAGCATCCCTTGGTCTAGGGCAATTTAAACCTACCATTAAGGAGTGGTCCTCCTAGGTCTTTAAAAATGAGCTCGGTGTTCCAAAGATGTCTTCAACGAGACTGCTCAGAAGTCAATTGTCCTCTAGTCCTTTGTGAACTCTGAGAATTTTTAGCTAAGCGCTCAGTAATAGTTGGTCATTGTCTCCACATACATCTATTATCTATCTATCTATCTATCTATCTATCTATCTATCTATCTATCATCTATCTATCTATCTATCTACCATCTATTTATCTATCTACTCATCCATTACACCTGGGAAGAGGGAACATCAACTGAGGAATTGCCTCCATTAGACTGGACTGTGGGCGTTTTCTTGATTGATGATTGATGAGGGAGGACCCACTCCATCGCAAGCAGTACCACTTCCGGCCAGGTGGTCCTTGGTTGTATAAGAAAGCAAGCCGAGCAAGCAGTGACAGTGATCCAGGAAGCAGCATTTATCTGTGGTCTCTACTTCAGTTCCCGTCTTGAGTTCCTGCTTTGATTTTCTTTGATGATGGAGTGTAACCTGTAAGCCAACCCTTTCCTCTCCAAGTCGTTTGGTCAGAGTTTTATTACAGCAACAGAAAAAAAAAAAAAGGAAGACACTAAGACAAGTGCATACCATTATAAATGAGAGAGCAGAGAAGATAGATGTTAGGTCTATAGAGAGATTGGTAGCTGTGTTCTGTGGCACAGATAGAGACTCTTCTCACGGTTCATCCATGTTCTCTCCCACGACATGATTTTCCTTCTTTTTCTAGTTGAACCCCTATATGCATACACCCCTTTAACTTATTCACTCAACTACTGACAGACACATAGGTTGTTTCTGCACACTGACAGTTGCAAAGGCGATGGTTTGAAGGCGAATGGCCCCCATAGGCTCATATTGGAATGATTGTTCCACAGTTGGTAGAACTGTTTAGGAAAGATTATGAGGTGTAGCCTTGTTGAAGAAGGTGTGCCAATGGGAGAGAGCTTTAAAGTTTCAAAAGGCCACAGCATTCCCAGTTAGCTCTCTCTCTTTCTGCTTCCTGGTTGTTATCTCATCATGTAAGCATATCAACGAATACTCCAGCACCATCCTGTGTGTCTGCTGCCAAGCTCCATGATGGTCATGAACTCACCCTCTCAAACTGTAAGCCCCAAGCAATGATTTCTCCTATAAGGCAGGCGTGGTCAAAGTGTCTCATCACAGCAATAGAAAAGTTACTAAGACAGTGAATAAGTCTGTAATGAACATGGGAGCGCAGACCCTGATCTCAGTTCTTTAGAAATTGTGCCCAGAAATGAGACTGTGCTAGCTCTATTTTAAAGTTCTGGAGGAAACTCCATAATGTTTCCCTTCACAGCTGCGTTACTTTGTGTTCCCACAGTATGCTAAGTGAGCAGCCAGTCACAGAAGAACAAACGCTGCATGATTCCACTTACATAATGGATCTAAAAACAGTAAAATCTATAGATGAATCATGGTTGTTAGAAGATGGGGTAGGAGAAAACGGGGTGGGGGTTGATAATTCATTCGTCAGAGAGTCTGAAACAGCCTCTGTACCTGGCACACTTTTCTCTGCTTTTTACTTTTGTTTTCTACTTACCTAGCTCTTTTTTAAAACATAACTTATTTATTTTTATTTTATGTGCATTGGTGTTTTGCCTGCATTTATGTCTGTGTGAGGGTGTTTGGTCCCTGGAACTGGAGTTACAGACAGCCATGAGCTGCCATGTGGATGCTGGGAATTGAACCCAAGTCCCCTGGAAGAGCAGTCAGTGCTCTTAACTGCTGAGCCACCTCTCCAACCCCTACTTACCTAGATCTGAAGTTTTTGTTTTATTTAGGTACACTTGGCATAAAATAAACAGCACATTAATACAAGGCACAGAGTGACAAGTTTGGACATAGGTATGTACTGGCCAAACCATCATAGTTGAGCAACAGATGTATTTATCATTCCTAAAAGACTTCACTCTGGCAATCCTTTCTTTCTGTCCTTAACCCCTGTACCCATGCAGCTCCTGATTTTCTTTTGGGCACCGCAGTTATGGCAGTATTTTGAGACAATGTTTTTTTTCTCAAGGTTGTTTTAGTTAGAGCTTGCTTTTCAGGTTTCTTTGGTGAGAATAGAGCAATCCTTAGCCTAGGGCTTTCCCAATGAGGCAAGTCCCTGGGAAATCCACTGTTCATCTGTGCTTTCCCACATCACTGCTGCCGTAGGAGCGACTGTGATTCCTGCCCTGTGTGGACACCCGCTGGCTTGTGCGAGCCATTTCAAATGGTTCTTTTTCTGCCCGTAGCTGGAGCCTCACACACAGGTGTTCAGTAGTTTGCTGAACATTTGAGGCCATCCCGTGTAATTGTATTATGCTAAGCGCCATGTCTTCTCAGGGCTTCTCGGGAAGACTATTAAGTGCAATAGCAAGCCGTAAGGAGGTTTGTGCAGTACCTAAAGGAACAAGGAATATCTTTATTTCTAGTTGATGACTTACAAATGCTTCAGGGAATGGAATTCAGATAGGAGTTCGGTCCTCAGGGCATCTAGGCAGACCCTGTGCACGACTTAGGCACTCTTCTGAGTTAGCCTGGTTAGAGACTGGCCACGTTTTCCTAATAGAATCCCGGAATTTTACTCCGAATCCTGTCTTGTGTCGAATTATAAAAAGTCGAGTTAATGTGCTAACTAGGTGGCTCTTTCTGTCTTTTTCTGACAATTGCTCAGCACAGGGAGAGCACTTGCCTTCAGACTGACAGCAAGGAATGATGCTTTCTGCTCCTCAGTCCAATGGTTCATTTGGCTTGTTATTTTAAATTGGGCATAATAAGCTTCCCATGATGATTTCCCTTCAGCCTTGACTGGTTGCTGCATTGGCTGATTACACAAATTGACCATCTTGCCACTTGTTTCAGGTTCTGTGGCTGGAAACTTGAGTCAAGATTCCATGATGGAAAGGGATATGGCAATCCTGGCTTGGGAAAGAGAGCGTCTCTTCGCTTCCTAGATGAAGAGCGCTGGAAACAAAGATGCTGGAAACGTTCCCTTGGAGTCGGTGCTTAGTTGCCTAGAAAATGCTTGACATTTTCTATTTGAATTGTAAAGTTACAGATATAGTGTGTCCATTTGCGTTCCTTCCTTCCTTCCTTCCTTCCTTCCTTCCTTCCTTCCTTCCTTCCTTCCTTCCTTCATTCATTCATTCATCTATTCATTCATTTATTTGTCTGTTTATCTATCTATCTATCTATCTACCTATCTATCTACTTACCTACCTATGATACAGGGTCTTACTACTTAGTCCAGACTGGCCTTGAACTTATAATACCCCTGATGTAGTCTCCCAAAGTGCAGGGATTACAAATAAGGGACACCATTTTTTCTTATTTTTTTATTTTCTCTTCTTTCTTTTCCTCTCTCTCTCTGTCTCTCTCTCTACTTTCTTTTTTAGTGAGATTGTTTTAAGTAAGAGACATTCCTTCTGCAAATTCTGCTTGACATCTTCATTTAACCTGAAAGGTTGAGTTATAGTCTATATTTTATTGTAGTGTTAGTTGATTTAAACTTACTTAAAAATGCTCTACTTCCCAAGCATCCATATAGCAGATATGAGTCTTTTAATTGTTTACCTTTGTCATTCAAATGTGTATATTAAATGATGTAGATTTCATAGTTTGAAAGTCAGGAGAGTTCAGTTGAAGAGAGGAACATCTGTGTACTTTTCTTCTTCTGTCCCTTTTCTAGAGGGTTGCTCCAACTAGGCAGGGCAAGAAACTAAGTGCAGAGCACCTGCTTGCCCTGCAGCAGACACTGCAGAAGAATCGCAGGTTCCTGCCAGTACTTCCTGTGAGTACTTTCTTTCTGATATGGCTGTGATAGCATCTCATCGCTCTATAGTTAACTGATATACTATAACTCTACTGGGGAAAAAGAGCCATGCATGGTTGGTTTCAAACCATTCTTCCAGGCACCAGCAATTACTTTTATACCCAGCCATCTATAACTGGTAATTCATGACTTTTGTAACCTAGACCCATACATGAGTTTAATCCCTTAGCTTTCAGAGTCATGCCCTGATAGAAATTAATTTTTGAATATATAGTAGACAATTCCCCATACAATAACTTATCTTCTTACAGAAACATTTATTTTGGTAGAATCTAATAGGACTCACTTTGGATTTTACTTGAGATTCTTGTTTCTTGAGATAGCCAGCAACTGGTCCTAGGGTGCAAGAAAAAATATCTGGACTCATTTTGGAGCATCTCTTTTATGCATAAGGACCTCATTAGCCAATTAGTTGTATCCAAGTCATAAAAGTATGAGATGATCTGAGGAAAAATTGCCATTACCTGGAGAGACCAAATGAAGAAAACAACAAAAAAGAAAATAAAAAACTAAACCCACCAATTAGTCCTGTCTTTCCTGCAATAGCAGGAAACTCAAATCAGCTCATCATGCCAATCTTTGTCCATCTTTTACTGACCATGAAATCGTGTTTAAAAGTTGACAACGTGATACAATATAATACAGGCTTCCTGCAAAGAGGAATGATGTATGGATCCCCCAAAATCATGTGTTGATGCACCATAAAATCCACATTTTACTCATTCTTCTACACATAGGGATAAGAAGCAGAGCTGAGAAACTGGGGAGTCAGGAGAAGAGGGACAGACAGAGAAGACAAGGGTCAAAGGCTTGGTACGACTCTGGAAACACCAGCTGAAGAAAGCTTCAAATCGTTTCCAAGAGACAGTGCTGGGCTACAGACATGAAACTAGCCAGTGCATTTGCAGCCTCATCATTTTGTTGGGAAAACTATGGTAACAACAAGAGCAACACTTGGTTCCCTCTTTTAGATTTTGGAAAGACTTGCATTGAATTATAAAATCTTCTTAATTTCTTATAAAATAAATGCATTTGCTTTCATAATTTCAACTTTACTTTCTAAAATAATTCTAATAGAATCCTTTTGAACTTTCTGCTGTCAAAACATGGTTTCATTTTAAGTGGGTTCACTGTGATATACCTTTTCTTGCTATGGAAGGGATGAGAACCTCCCATGAATGAGACAATCCACCTTCTTTTCTCTTTCAGCCCTGAGACCTGAGCTCAGTCCTCTTCAACCTCCTTGTCTTTGCTCCCTGTTTGTTATTTTTCAGTTTTCATCCTTTCTGTCCTTCATGACTTTGATGAGAATCCAGTTCCCAGAAAACCACAGAGGTGAGTGTGACTCAGGCGTCAGCGTGGTGGGATGCTTATTAACCTGTGGGTTCATTTGCCATTCCTTTTATTAGAAACTGTAGAAAGAGACGCCATATGTCCAACTCTTCTCTTACTTTCACCCATTTCAAACAAGTAAGTGTGATTTGTGAAGCTTGCTTTATTTTTATTTAATCTTCCTAAGAGAGGGGAAAATCACTGCAGTAATTATTAGCTACATTCCCCTTAAGGAGAACTGGGCAAGAAGATTTTGAGAAAGGACCCCTTTTACCAAGAGAAAGCCTTATTTGCATACACAACTCTCAAGACTTGTCTGAGTCCTGTTCCTTTTGATTGGAGGAAACACCTCCCATGATGCTGTTCTCTTCCTCAGAGGTTCCCTCTTCCTTTCTTGTCCCCCAGCCTTCACCTTTTGGATTTACACAGCACAAAATACCCTAAAGATACTGCTTCATTCCCCCATATCAACTATGGTCATGTATGTATCTAGAGAACAAATCAAGCAGGCAAAGCTCCTGCCTGGCAGGAAGCCTACATTCTCAACTGTGCACATTGCACAAAAACATTGGCCGGGATGTAATGTAAACATTGACTTACAAGCTTTGGTGTGCTCAGTGTTTGTGTTGTATAAGTAGCTCATTGAAAATGAAGGGGAAAGAGATTTATCATCTTACTTATACAAGTCAGGTTCTGTGGGGAAGAGGGATTTGAGGAGTGTGCTGAGTGGGGAGGGTGTGGGTGTTTGGTCTTAATAAGCACTTCGAGGCAAGAAGAGGATAATGTTTAGGGAGAAGAGATTCAACTAACCAGGAGAGCCAGGTAGTGCCTCAAGTCATGAGAGAAGTGGAAAGGACACTTTATGCTGTGGCTGCACAAACAAAATCAACAATCTCTTCTCTATATGTATAAAGATGCTCATTTCATCCCTCCCCCTCGCCCCCTGCTAAACACAGCTAATAGTTGTTGAGTTTTTAACATGCTAAACACCTTTCTTTTTCAGGGCAGTTATATGTGGCAAGCTGTTCTTTAACTTTACGGGGAAAGCATTGTAAAGTAGCAATGTTCTTAAGGCCACAGAGCTACTAAGTAGCAAAGCCAGACTCCTAGCCGAGCCCATCCAGGTATGGGTTGTACGTGGACTCAGTTCTGTGCCATTGTTCTGCATAATTCTGTTTAGGGTAACTGCTAAATGTGCTCATCTTCCTTTCCTGCAACCAAGATAAAATCTTGTGAATTGAGCTAGTCCATTCTCATGGGTTCATTTGAGATGAATGGTAATTGCTACTCCGATCCAGTGATGTTTGTGCTCATCTGATATAATGAATGGAGAAATCCTGGCACGACATTGGGGTATCAATTAATTGATTTACTCAAAGGATTTATTTTCCTGGAATTGAACATTAGATTTAGCCATTCAATAATTTTTTTCTTTGATAAAAATAGGGGAACTCACAGCTGTTAGGTAACTCCAAATTTGTTACTCTAATTGCTAACCCAAACTCAGTTGGGAATTTCAGAGAGGAGGATTTTTATAATGTTTCTGGAGAAAGCTACAATATCTCAAAGATAGTTAGGAAACATGATACAAATTGTATTGTGGAGAGCCCAGTGAAAAGTGTCCATCCCATGACTTAGCCAATGAGGGTGGATTGTCCTGTAATTGGTTTAATAGGCGTCTCAAAATGCTGTTTTAGATCACAATTACCGTTAAGGAGAATATATTAGAGATGGAGAATTTAAAGTTGTCGAGCAGCCAGTTTAGTGCCTGGCCTTTGGGAGGCACTTATGAAATACTTACTATGTGTATATCACAGAATGGAACTAAACCACTGCCAGAAAGCAGATAGAAACCGATTCAAGTGCCCCCTTTTATTTGAACATACTTTAAAAAATTCATTTTATTTTAAAGTGTGTGTGTGTGTGTGTGTGTGTGTGTGTGTGTGTGTGTGTGTATGTGTATGTGTATGTGCAAGAGTCCATGGAGTCCAAGGGTCATCAGATCCCCCAGAGTTGGAGTTACCCACAGCTGTGAGCCCCTTGATGTGGGTCCTAGAGCAGTACATGCTGCTAACCACTGA
>CABHPQ010171839.1:0-56035 GCA_902168405.1 Peromyscus aztecus | reverse complement strand
TTCCTTCCTTCCTTCCTTCCTTCCTTCCTTCCTTCCTTCCTTCCTTCCTTCCTCTCTCTCTCTCTCTCTCTCTCTCTCTTTCTTTCTTTCTTTCTTTCTTTTTTTTGGTGTTAGAGATTGAGTCCTGGTGTAGGCTCAGCACCCACTCTGTCACTGAAGGACTCCCCCACACCCCCATTCCTCTTAAGCTCCCTGTCGCCTCTCACTGGAACGTATCTGTATTTGCCGTGTTGCGTCTCTGTATCAGCTTCCCTTTTGTGCCCATCAAAATGGGAATTGCCTCCATGTAGTTCTCCTTACACAGTGCTTACCGCAGCAGCGCTGAGCCGTACTGCCTTAATAAGGACTTTTCAATGTGATGACAGCCACAGTAATCAAATGTACCACAGATGCAAATGCCCTGACACCTGACCCTCAGAAATGGTGCTTTTCTCAACATCGAGGTTAAAATGTCCGATTCGGCAAAAGGAGACAAGTGAAATCTCATCAGGACTGATCTCTAGTAGAAGTGTTAATTAATGACAAAGCACCCTCCCCTCCTGGCCTCTAATGCCCTGCTTACGTTTAGTCTATCCAAATACACTGAAATTCAAGTTAAGGAAGACTTGAAATAAAGGCTAATGTTTTAGCTCCCAGGAAAAAATGAATATATTATTTATTTTAGTGTGTTTAAAACAAACAACGAACAACAGAATCAAAAACAAAAACAAAAAAAAAAAAAACCGGGCCAGCAAGATGGCTCCCTGGGCAAAAGTGGTTGCTTTGAAAGCCTGATGACCTGTGTTTGAGCTCCAGAACCTACAAAAAGATAGAAGGAGACCCAGCTTTGTAAAGTTGTCCTCTGACCTCTTCATGAACACCATAGCAAGTGTGTCTCCCCCTGTCTATAACATTTTTTAAAGATTTATTTATTCATGTATATGGATACTTTGTGTGCATGTATATCTGCACACCAGAAGAGGGTATCAGGCAGTTGTGAACTGCCATGTGGGTTCCGGGAATTGAACTCAGGACCTTTGGAAGAACAGTGAGTGCTCTTAATTGCTGAGCCATCTCTCCAGCCCCTCGAAAAACATTTTTAAAAGAAATAGAAGAATACATTTTTTTATAAAACTTCCTTAGGTTGAAGTTGGCATGGTGATGGATGCTTGTAATCCCAACAATTTGGGAGGCAGAGGCAGGAAGATTGCCTTCATTCCAGACCAGTCTGAAGTACATATCAAGTTCCAAGCTAACCATAACTACAATAACAAGCTCCAGGCTACAATAACAAGACCTTGTTTCAAAAAAACCAAACACCGGTCTTATTTATGCTTATGGCTCCGGGATTTGCTATAACGCACTCACTAGTATTCAAAATTGCAGTGTGTTTTACATTTGAAATGAAAGTTGAATGGCTGAAGGTGACTCATCCAACACTAAAGACGAGTCACTATTACAAATGACAAGCGAAAGGGAAAAAAAAAACAAAAAAAAAACGCCTGAGAACAGAGAAAAAACAGAATCCTGGGCACACTGGCAGGCTCCTGGGGAGCCTTAGTCTGACCCTGCCCGCTGTAAGGGTGGACTTGGCATTTGAAGGAACTCTAATCGTCTATCACAAGCTAGCTGGCGGGCCCGGATAGGCTGTTGTTTTACTGGTGTCTGCATTGCTTTTACTTGCTGATTGTAGTCTGAGATTTCTCGGTGCTGGTTTTCCTAGGACAACAAATTCTCATTTTCAACTTTCTCCTGCTACATGTCAGCGCTGTAACTGGGGTGGCTTGAAGTATTCGAAAGGAAAGAGTCTTGCTTTCCTTGGCTTGACACTTCAAGCAAAGAGCAGTAAGAAGAAAGATGGGGGTTGGCGGATCCCTTAGGCCAAGTGCAATTAAAAACAACGTATTAAGGAGATCTGATCTTTTCTTCACATAATTCAAGGTGCAGGAGAACAGAAAGCCCATTCATTAGGGTGAAGACCGACACTCAGCTCTCGAGTGTCTCACTTGAGAACAATAGATGAGCTATCATTAAAAAGGCTTATGGCGAGCTGACATGTTTATATTCCTGTATCCAGAGCGGCTACTAAATCTCCTCCGCTCTTATGCCAGCCAGGAGCTAACCCCAGGGCTTGAACTCTGGCAGTATTGAAAGATCCATGTGCCGTTGATTGAAATGCTTTTTGATGGAGAACTGACTTCTAAAGGTTTGCCTCCAGAATCCATATTAGAAATGCAAAGGGTTGTTTTAAAAGGAAGGTTCTGCTAATTCACTTTCAGTAAAATAGTTATTTAGCATTCCCAGTAAAGTAGGGGTGTGTGTGTGTGTGTGAATGGTTTCAGAGTTGGCACATGAAGAAACAGCCGTTTTGAGCTCAGCATATCTGTAAATGGGGACTATAAACTATAAAAACAGGGACTCTGTCACTTGAACTCTGACACGAGGCCAAACACCAGAACATCTCAAGTGCTCTCTTCCGCTCCAGCTATACTGCCACAGAGACTGAGGTTCGGTCAGGGAGGTTCGGTCAGGGATGCTCAGCCTACAGGATCATCTGTACACCTGGCTTGGGAGGGGGAAATAAGGAAGAGGCAGACTGTGTCTTTGGGGCAGGTACCTCCCAGCCCTCTATGATTCTGGAGTCACTTTCCCAAGGTCTACCCTCTCCTCCATCCCACCCCGTGGGTAAGACTGTCACCTGCTCAAATGCCAATATTCTCTGAGTGGGGGACACACACCCAGCCCTGGAGTATGCTGTCTGCTGCTTCTGTAGTTCAGCACGGCAGTTGCCCAAGAGCAAAGTGGAACATCCTGCAGCAGTGACAGTGACATGTGTAGGGAAGGTTGAAGGGCACAAGGATGGCGGGAAGCAGACGCTGGTGCCGGGACCCAGCAGAGCATGTCCCGCAAAGTGAAGGCAGACCAGGAGAGATGAAGTCTCCGCTTCCAATGCTCCCAGTGCCTTTGGGGGCTGTCAGAGCTTTGCCAGGATGCCTGCAGCAAGCAAGGGGAAGAAGCCTCCTGGGAGAAACTTGATCTTCCCATTATTATTCACTTCTGGTAACATGTTACAAAACTGAAACTCTGTCCCCGCCAAGTACCAACTTCCTCTCTCTCCTAGCCCCAGTCCTCAGCCCATTGACTTTGTGTCTCTAGAAACCTGACTTGACAATTCTAGGAACCTCATGTGAGAGGAGCCATCTAGTACCTGCCCTCCGGTGACATTCACCCAATGTTTTCCAGGTTCACCCGGGTGCAGCGTGTGTCAGGACCTCACTCCTTTTTATGGCTGGTGTTTAATGAGTACAGAGTCTCAGCTGGGGGCAGTACGAAGGCTCTAGAGCTGGATAGCGGTGATAATCACACGATAATGCACTCACTGTCACAGAACTGTACGTTTGAAAAGGATTAAAATGGTGGGTTTTAGGAAAATTTTACACAACGAAGAATAAAGAAAAAGAAACGTGCTTGCTTGTAAAGTCCTTGGGAGCTGACACAAAGTGTGAGGACCGTTTTAAGTGAGTGTGAGAAGTCAAGGAGGCAAGGTGCTCCTTCCCATGTGCCTGAGCAGTGGCTGCGGCCTATGGCTGTTTCTGCAGGAACAAGCAAATTCATATGTTGACGTCCTAACCCCCAACACTTCAGAGTATGACAGTGTTTGACGGGGTTTTTATGAGAGTGTTTCAATTAAATTGGGTTAAGTGGCTGCACACGCACGCACGCACGCACACATACAAACACAGAGAGAGAGACCTATATACACAAATGAAAATAAATCTTAAACAATGAAATGAGATCATTAGGGCCAACTTGAATGCATTATTTCTGGCGTCCTTACATAGAGAGGAACTTTGGCCATGGACACAGATGGAAACCATGTGATGTTACAGAGAAGGGCCATCCACAGGCCCTGAGAAGAATCCTTAAGTAGACTCCATCTTGCCTTTGTCTTAAACTCAAGAGTCCGAACCTACAGACTCTGAGACAATAAATTGCTGCTGTTTAAGCCGGTAGTATTTGTTACAGCAACTGTCACAGATCAATACATTGCAGTGCATGCCTTCACTTTATCCAACAATAGTTGAGATGGGGTGTATGTGTATCCACTCAGACACTGTGGAGGCCTGAGGCCAACAACGGGGATTTTCCTCAGTTGTGTCTCTGCCTTATTTCTTGAGACAGGGTCTCTCGAACCTGGAGCTCACATTTCAGTTACACTGGGGAGCAAGCTCCTGGAATCTGCCTGTCTCTGCTTCTCAGTGTTTGGCTCACAGGTATGCACAGCCATGCCCAGCTTTTCACAGGGGTGCTGGGGATCCGAACTCAGGCCCTGCAGCTTGCACAGCCAGCACTTCACCCACTGACCTATCTCCTCAGCCCCTCAATAAACACTTTATGATGGACATTCCTCTAAACATTTTACAAATATAATTTAATCCTTACAATGGCCCTGGGAGGCAGGGGTTACCGTCATTCACATGGAACAGGAGTGGGGCCAAACTCGAGGAGATCAAGTAGCCTACCTGTGGGCTCATACTTAATCATTGATGGAGATGGGATTTGTACAGAGGCAGGCCTGCTTAGGGCTTCTCTCTGTCCCCTAGAATTTACCAGGGGTTCTAAGATGCAGAAACAGGCTGAGACCTGTCCCCACAGTGTTGTGTGCATGTGCTTTTACAACTGAATACCATGCTGTCCCCTTTGCCAGGAAGATAGAAATCAGATTTCATAATGTTTCTCTGGATGCTTAAGCTTCATATCGAGGATAACAATTCAAGATTCTTGCAAAGTATCTGCTGGTCCATGAGGGGCCATTGGGAACTCTAGGGTTTGGGTGGGGTTTCCATCTCTTACCTAGCAGCATTCCATAGAGGCGCGAGAAGGCTAACATTGTCTTGGGCCAATACAAAAAATTTGGAGTTTCACAGAACTTGAATTACACTCAGGGGTGGTGCTTCAAGATCACAAACATACCATGGGGGCAAAGGAACTTGCTGTGTCCTTGGCGGCAAGGGAGAGTCCACTGCACAAGTTCAGCGGCTTCAGCTCAAAAACTATCTTCTGCAAAACCAACTGGAGCAGGAAAACACAAGGGATATACATGTTCTAGACCACACGTAACTAAGGAACCAAAAAGAAAATTCATCGCAGGGGAAGGAGGAGATCCAATCTCATGCCAGGACAGGCATTTTGATGCCCGGCCTTGTTTCCACCAGACCCATCAGAAGCTGCCCCCGCAGTCCAGTGGGGACTTAATTCCTTTCTAATTATTAAATGGAAAGAAAGTGCACATGTCTGACCTGCTGAACACACCGCTTCAACCTTGCTTGCCCCGCGCTGTGAAGCTTCCCACACCCTTTGGTTTCAGCTCGAAGCCTTTGTTTGCAATCCTTCCGCGCTCAGAGTCATGTGTGCGAGAGCCAGAAACACACCTCTTTCCTTTTTTCTCATATTGCTGACTCACCCACAGCTTTTATGGAGGTGACCATGAGAGGCCAAGGCAGGGCATGGGAGGCCAACATGGTGCCAGCAAAAGTTTGGACTTTAATGAATCAACAGTCTTAGTGATTGAAGAGATAGAGCAGAGGGAGCGACTTCTCATGGTGCAGGCATTTGAGGGCCTTTCCAAGTCCCTCAGGTGGCTGGACCCCAGCTATGCAGTGAATGTACTGAGAAGGCCAGTGACAACCTGCTCCACTCAGGACAAGAGACACAGGGACATAAAGTTCCCTTACCAAGAAGGGGCATCTGCCACCCCCTTAAGCCTGGCATCTTTATAAGGATCCATGTGATTTCTGGCTTGTTCGGATAGGATGCGTTGGCATTTCTTTTCCCACATTATCTCTGGTATTTCTAAACAGGCCCCAGTCCCAAGATTCCTCCTGAAGAGACATCCTGGGCAAGTTTGCTGGCAAATCTCTCCCGTCGTTCCGGGAGCCAGCTCTGGCCCAGGTGTGCTAACAGGGACATGAGCTACCAGGAGCCATCCGAGAACAAAAGGAGAGAGACATTATGAAACGTGATTTCTGCCTGGGATGTGCCAGATAGGAAGGAAACACCTTTGTCAGGAAGCAGGTCTCAGCCTGAGCCCCAGTGCCCGAGAAGAGGATGCCAGGTTAGCATTGGTGGCGGCAGTGCTGGGGCAGGTGGGAGGTTGGCATAGAAGGGTGCTCAAGGGTTTCTCAACGAGACGGCCTGGTTTCAGGGAAACAGTACGATACTGGCATGTCTGAGTGACAGCGGTCAGCACCTGGCAAATCCAGGGTGGGACCACGGTCATTCCTGGAGTAGGCTCTCCGCTTCAGGCAGATGTAAGAAGCAGGGTGGGATTTGCCTTCTTAACGTGAGAGCACTCGTTAAGAAGCCAGACGAAGAGATTTCATAAGAAGCCAGGGAGACGTTGCTGCAATTCAGATCTTCGTAGTCTGAGATATCTTCGGACATGTGGCTAGAGAACGAAGTCATAAGCCAGGTCAAGGCAAGATTTGGGTTTCTCTGGATAGTTCAACCCAAATGCAAGCTGTGGAGAATTCTAGCCTTCTGTGTCATGCTAGAGTTCAAAGGCAACATTGCCCTCCTCGCCTCTCCCCCATCCCCTCCTTTACATCAAAGTTCTTTATCGCTTTCCTTGGGAGCTAGCATGACCACATGCAGGTAGCTTTGTGTCCCTTCGGGTCCCATGCAACTTGCATAACGACATTGCTAGATTATCATTTGCAGCTAAGTCAGGCCATACCTGTCCTGCAGGATTTCTAGGCAAAAAATGATTTGCTCAAAGAAACTGTCCATTTCTTGTCAGCCTGGTGACTCCAGAGAGGTTGACAGAGAGTGGAGATAGGAAAAGAAAATATTTGCAAAAGTGAATCAGAGTCCCTGCTCCCTCTCCTCAGCACCACCCTTGTCTTCCTTGAGAAATTGTTAAGACTCATTCAAGCTGAGAGCTCACCCCATGCCTTTCCATGGCCATTGTGTATATAACTGGATATTTGTTTCTTTCTCCACTAATGAATCCATGTATTCAGATGGAGCCTACCTATTTCATGGGAAGAATACCAGATTGCACTCACTTTTGATCAGAAAGAGTTTCAACCCATCACAGACCACAAGACAACTCACAGAAGTGTGTGAGGGCACATGAGGCTCTTTCTGAAAGGAATAACGCACATTTTCTGAAAATTAGCCTAGTATACTGGGTTCAATTAGAGCTCATAAAAAAAAAAGTCTTATCAGGCTATTCAAAAAAAAAAAGCTGATATTGATGAAAATGTCTACATAGTTTCTCACCCCTGCTAACCTGTGTTGGTTAAATTATGCTGAGAGCTTGCATAACTGAATTAGGAACTAGGAATGCCAGACACCCACTTGAGGTTGAAAGAGCAACACAGTTTGAATAACTGTGGTCACCAAAGAATGGAGTCAAGAAAACGCTCTGGGTTCATGGAGTGATTTGGAGAGAAAGGAGAAGGAATTCCGTGGTTACGTGGTAAAACAGACTATTGAGATCTCGATGGCACATTCCAGCTCTCGTGACTATTGTACCCACCCCGTGCGTGTGAGACTCCAGTGAGACTCACTTCTGGGCTCTGTACTGTAGAATGATCTGCTGGGTTGGCTGGTGTCCAAGACCCCTTCCGTGACTGCTAATCTGTGAAACAGGTTATGGTAGTCTATGGTGTGTTGGTTTGGGGCAGTGAAACAGTTTTTTTTGTTTATAAGTGATTTAACTAAATTAAAATTTGCATTGCATTAGAATGCTTGGGATTTTTTTCAGTGGCTTTTCTAATCCCCATATTCAACATGGTTAACCAGGCTACTTAAATAGTTTCGAACTAGAAACCTCTAATTGAAATTAATGCCAGAGGGAGGTTGTCAGAGCCAAGAGCCAACCATCAAAATAGTGGAGTGGATACTGAAATCAAAGAAAAGGAGGAACATATGAGGCTCAGTCTAGCTAGGGTATTGGAAGACCAAGAAAGGAGGCAATATATAGTCATAATTTAAAAGCAAATCTTTGGTTTAAAAGAATAAAGAAAATAGGATAATGAAAAGGAACATTTCTAATACTGAAGAAATAAGGCAATATAACATAAAAATACCCTTGATACTTTATGGCCATAAGTAGCCAGAACCCTTGTCAGTGAAGGTGATTCTTTGTATAAACATTAGCTGACACAGTGATCTAATTTATCCATGGTTTCATTTTCCAGTCTCAGACACCTGTAGTGCCAACTATGGCCCCCAAATCTTAAAAGGGGCCAGGTGTGGAGGTGCACGCCTGTAATCTCAGCACACAGGAGCTGAGGTAGGAGAATGTGGAGTCCGGGGCCAGTATAGGGAGACATTTTCTAGAAGCAAGAAGAAAGTCCCAGAAGTAAATAATTATGCAGGTTTTAATTGTACTTTTCTGAGTAGCATGAAGAAATCTCCCAGTCCCACCCCGTCCCACCCCAGATGTGAGTCACCTCTTCGCCTACCATACCCACACTGTATATGTCACCCGCCCATCTGTCACTTAGCAGCCATTTCAGTTATCAGCATGAATGTTCTACACTATCACAGTGCTTGCTTTACTTAAGAGGGCCCCAAAACCCAACAGCATCGAAGCTGGCAAGACAGATGCATCATGGGGAAGCTGTAAAGTGTTTCCATTGAGGGCTGGAGAGATGGCTCAACAATTAAGAGCACTGACTGCTCTTCCAGAGGACCTGGGTTCAATTCCCAGTACCCACATGGCAGCTCACAGCTATCTGTGACTCCAAGATCTGACATCCTCATACAGACATACACTCAGGCAAAACGAAAATAAACATTTAAAAAAGAAGTGTTTCCATTGAGTAAAATGGTGCAAGTGTTATAAGAGCCAGGTGTGGTAAGACACACCCTTAAACTCAGCATGTGGGAGGCTGATGCAGGGGGATCGAGAGTTTGAAGTTATCCTTAGCTACAAGTGAGTTTGAGGCTAGCCTGGGTTACATGAGGCCCTATGTCAAAGAAAGAATAGAAAGACAGAAAGGGAGGAACTAAGGAGGGAGGGAGAGAGAAAGACACTCCATTCATGAAACTTTTGACACAGTGTATAATTTTCTATTTTATTATTTATCATTGTTAGTCTCTTTCTGAGCTAATATCTTCATATTAATTTATAAACCCGGCTTCATTGGAGGTATATACAAGAAAAAAATCCTTTATAGATAGGGTTTAGTGCTACCCAATGTTTTGGGTATTAACTGGGGTCCTTTCAGTGTACCCCCTCTGTATATACTGGGGGAACACCATGGAAACACCAGTTTTGAAAAGATTTTATTAGCATGCATTAATTACATATGGCAATAGGTTTCATCATGGCACTTGCATACTTGCATACATGTGTGTTCATATATAATCAGGGAACATGGGGCTCTACACATTCCTCTTATGTATGGCAAAGGAGTCACCTTTTTGACTCTTATGGATGGCAAGGGAGTCACCTCTTCGGTGTGACAGAGTGATGGACCTTAACTGACGACAATTCAGCTCCGAGACAACCCCACCATTTTGGAAAGTATCCTCTGTCCCCCAAAGAAAGAGAATAGAAAATAGAGTTGAGCAGACAAGGGGTGTTATGAAGTCTGTGCTCCCAATCTAATGAACTTTATTTTTATAAAAGCCATACACAAAATCTGATAATAATAGTTTCTATGCCACATTCAATTTAAGTTGGATTTTTTGTTTAATGTTAGTTCAATTTAATATCCTCTTCTATTTAATAGGAAGATGTGACCACTCCCAATGTCTCTGTGAGGGAAGGACCAAGGAGAACGGCACAAGGGAGGAAAACCATCACTACAGGGAATAGAAGTCTAGAACTACTCAGTGCTGGGGAATACATCTCAGTGCCTTATTATGTTCAAGGATCCTGTTGCACTGTGGCTCACTGAAACTGATAATTTATAGTATGTCTTCAAGAAAAGGGTACTCTATATATTTTATTTATAAGGGAAAAAATGTCAGGAGGATTGCCTTCCTGGATAGTTTATGTTATGGTGCCAGGGATGGAACTCAGGGCCTCCAGCAGGCTAAACACACGCTCTACTACCGAGCCACACCCCAGCCAAGGATCCTATTTTATAAGGTTGGCTGCTTCTTCATGGCTATTCAGGAAGCCAGGCTACCCAGACTGCACTCCTCCTCCTCTGAGGGTTCTGAGGGGCCAAGTTTTGCTCTGTGTGTAAACACGGAAGACAGAAGTTAATGGGCACAGCTTCAGCCAAGGCTTTAGCATGGAGCTGTTGGCAGGGTGGCCTGGTAGCAATGCCTCTATATCCTATTTCTTTCCTTCCTAATCAGGCCCCCTACGGAGCAGGATAGATAAGCATAGGACCAGGTACATAATCTCCCAGGTGAATTAGACATGTTGTTTTTTTTTTTAAACATGCATTTACTTACTTATTTATTTAATGTGAGTGAGTATGTGCATGTCTGTGCATGCCACATAAGCATGTAGAGGTCAGAGGAAAACTTTGAGGAGTCAGTGAGCTCCCTCCACCATGTGCATTCTGGGAAAAGAACTCAGGTTGTCGAAGCTTGGCAGCAAGTGAGTGCCTTAGTTTAATAACAAGGAGTTTGAGGCAGCTTTTGCCTCTGCAGCCATCCCGCCTCTCCCTTGCTAAGCTTGGAACTTACTGCCAGGAGAGAGAATTCTGTCTTGGCCAAGTCATCATCTCTGATCAAAAGCAAATATCCAGGAGAAAATGAATAAAGGGAACCCTGGTGGAGCCTTAGCTACCGCAGGAGTGTGTCTCTGCCTCCCCAATGACTCACCTACATGTGAGGAGAAATTATTCCTCAAAAATGTATGGAGCCGGACCGCCAATGGAGCTGAGCTTTTTGTGACCCGCTGACTCATTGTGATGCACAGAGCCAGAAGTTTATGCAATTGCTCTTTTATCTCCGGAAGATCTTTAGTAATTGTGGGCACTCCCCTTACTTCAATAGCTTCAGAGAGGGATTGTTGACACCTTAGATTAAGCCAGTGGATACATGCCACCTTTTTCCATTCATAAAGTCAAAGAACTAAGAGGTACTGAAATTAAAGGACTGGACTTAAATTTTTTTTAAGCTTAAGATATTTTTAGTCTTCCTAAAAAAAATTCATTATTATTTTTAATTCTGTGTGTGTGTGTGTGTGTGTGTGTGTGTGTGTGTGTGTGTGTATGTGGGTATGTGCATGTGAATGCAAGTGCCCATAGAGGCCAGAAGCGTCCCATCCCCCTGATGCTGGAGGAACATACAGGCAGTTGTGAGCTGCTTGATCTCATACCTGGACAACCTCTGCTAACTAAATCCCTCCAAGAGCCCCAGCAACAGAATGCTGAGGAATGCTGAGGCAGATGAACACTGAAAATAGATTGTCTCCCTCCCTCACCGGCTTTAGCTTCCCCCTGGGTGCCCAGCAGACATAGTACAGGTGAATTCAAAAAGTCAGTTTCATAGTTCCCCCCACACACCAGGTAAAACATAAAATGTGTGATAGACCCCAGAGAGGGAGCCATCTACCAGAAAACATGGAGACACAAAATAGTAACCACGTCTCACGATTAACAAAACCCAAATGCCGAATGGAAGTCAAGAGAGGCAATTAGCTATAATCCCCAAAGCAAAAGCTTAGATTTTTATGAAGAAACTGTACGATTTCTCCCCTCTGTGAAATGATAAACACAAATGTGCCTGTCCCAGCCAGCACAGATTGATTTCTGATATTACAGAGCAAACTAGAACTCTGAGTTTGTGTTTTAGTAAAGCAGGCAGGGCCGGAACTTACTCGATTGATGCTTGTAACCTTTTAAATGCTGGAAGGCACATGGCATTGCTGCTGGAGGCAGCATTCTGGAGGAGTTAATGATTAATTAAAAGTCCATCATGAAGGGCTAATTTCTGAAGTATGCCTGGCCTCGGGGAAGAATGGGTCTTCATTTAGACTACCTACATGACGTGTTTTCAGGCAAGCTGTTGAAGTTTCTCCGAGCCATGGGAGACCGAGAGGCAATTGATTTGACCACATCTCACTCATTCATTCACTCACTCACTCACTCACTCACTCACTCACTCACACACCCATTCATACTTTACCTAGAGTGGGAGCCTAGCTGTAAACATTTTTCATGAGACTTGAGAGTGGATTATATATAGCTCTGCTTCCAGGGATAGTGGCGTCACTGGTACCAGATCCGACCTGTAGCTGGGCAAAAATCTATGAAACAACACTGGACAAATGTGAGACCATATGGACCATGGGACAGACCTTCAGGGGCAGCAGCAAGCAAAGTAAATGCTATGGTCACCCTGGCTGTTAGGATTGCTGCTTGGGAAGTGGGGGTGGGGCTGCTCATGAAGAGTATGCAAGTCTTACTTAACAAGGAGATGGACATTAGAGTTGGTGAGGCAGAGTTTTTCATGAGAAAGGAAAGTTCCAGCACTATTGTCTGAGTTCTTTAGTTTGTGGCTGAATGGTAAAACAAACATCCACAGGATGACCCTACCTGAGGCAAACCCCACTGGAAAGAGCACAGCTCAGAAGTTCTAAGATAGGCAGTCCATAGAGCTCAAACATGCAAGGAAATATCTTTGTTTGTTTGTTTTTTGAGATGGGTTGTCACATAGCCAAGGCTGGTCTTGAACTCATTATGTAGTTGAGGCTGACTTTGAATCCTGATTCTCCTGCATCTACTTCCCAGTATTTTGGGATTACAGGCATATATCACCATGCTTGGCTAAATACAGTCCTCTTTAAACATCCAGGGTATTCAATTAGAGACTTCAGAAAAGCTAAGCCTTAAGACTCGGACTAACTTGGGGTCAGCCAGATGGCTCTGTGGGTAAAGGTGCTTGCTGCTCAGCGTGACCACCTGAGTTAGAGCCCTAGAACGCACAAGCTGAAAGAGGAGAACCAATTCCCCAAAGCTGTGCTCTGACCTCTGCACCTGGCAGTGGCATGGTTGAGCATGCATGCGTGAACGTGTACACACACACACACACACACACACACACACACACACGCACGCATGCACAAACTGGATTAAATTAACCATAAGTTAAGATTGTCCTATGGCTACATAAGAAAAAAAATCCTAAAGTCCTGGAAAGGATCAAACTGATCATAAAGGATTTTAATAGCTCCCGCTAACCTTCACAACACTCTCCAAAGGAAGATACACAATCTAAACACTTAAGACAAAATGTCATGATATCCACTGTCCCATAAAACATTACTAGACTCCAAGAAGCAGGAAGTATGACCTGAAGTACAACAAAAGTCAATAGAGACAGCCCTAAAAGTGGTGGATGTGATGGAATTACCAGACAAGAACTTTCAGTTCTTGTAAATACATGCAAGGGTTTAAGATGAAACTATGGGTGTGCTAAAGAACTGAAGGAGTATTTTCGAGCTGAAGAACATAAGACATGATGCAGAAAATCCACCAGATAGATGTATACAAAGTAAGACCAGAAAAAACAAAGCTGTAACTCTACAAGTTGTGGACAGCAAAGAGAGCTAGGGATGTACCGCCATGGAAGAGCACATGCCTAGCATGCACAAACCCCTCTCTTTCAAATCGCATATAAACAAACAAATAAATAAATAGAAACACACATGAAAAACATGAAAAAATAGGGAAAGTCTTTGGGGCTTGTGACAATATGAAGTGGTCTTACATGAGTATTAAGTATTCTAACATGAATATTAAATATCCTAACATGAATATTAATAGTCTAACATAAATATTAATAACTCTAATGTTCTATGGTCTATCGTCCAAAAGAAAAAAAAGACAGAAATAACATGAATAAGGATACCAGATACAGGATGTAAACCTGTAATATCCTAGCACTGAGGAGGTACAGGTAGGAGGGTCATAAGTTCAAGACCAATCTCAAACACAAAACAAAAAATAACCAAACAAAAAGAAATAAAAAAGAAATAAAAGCCAATTTACCCAGAAGTTGGAGGAGGGGAGAAACAACCCAAGCATCTTGTACTGGTTAGTTTTTGTTTTGTTTTGTTTGTCAATGATACAAACAGAGTCACCTGAGAAGAGGGAACTTCAGTTGAGGAACTGCCTCCATCAGACTGGCCTATGGGAGTGTCTGTGGGGAATTGTCTTGACTGATGATTGATGTGGAATGGCTCTGTCCACTTCGGGAGGCACCAACCCTAGGCAGCTGGACCTATGCTCTGTAAGAAAGCAGGCTGAGCATGCCAAAGAAAACAAACCCAGGAAGCAGGGTTCCTCCATGTTTTCTGCCCTGACTTCCTTCAGTGATGGAATGGGACCTGGAAGCAAAAGATGAAATATACTCTTTCCTTTCCTAAGTTGTTTCTGTTTAGGGTATTTTTATTATAGCAACAGAAATCAATTAAAAAACACCTCTACATCCTGAAAATCCAGAAGGCTCCATGAATCCCCACTAAGAGAAACACCAAGAAAGTGACATCAAGATATATTGTAAGCAATTTGCCAAAAAGAAGTTATAAAGAGGATATTTCAAAGCAGCCAGAGAAAAGAGACACATTATAATAAAGAAAAAAAGAGGGACTTCTGACTTGTCTTCAGAAACCATGCGAGCCAGATGAGTTTTCATGCTGAAAGAAAAAGATACCTAGCAAAAATATCTCTGAAATATAAAGGTACAATAGGAACCAGGGGATAAATAACAGGTCATCCATCCCCAACAGACCAATATGTTTAGAGGAACATGAGTTGGGGGTTAGTTACTGGAGCCTGGGCAACTTGTCAGTGGCTAACTCTGCTGGAAAAAAATGATTCCTGCTCCTCTAGCAACCATTAACTGACAGACAGCAGCCATGCAGGCATGAGCCCCTCTCTCCTCCATGGCGGGGTGTGCTGATGGACCCTCCCTCATGCGGGGAGCCACAGCCACTGTGAATCAGGCCCTTTCTTTCTCTAGAGTTTTTCACTAGCGATTCAGCCTTGCTTATTAGATATCTATTTAGAGTGTTGATTTCTTCTTGAATCACTTCTGGTGGTTTGTATGTCTAGGTTATCCAGTTTGTGTAAAAGTATTTCTCATATTCTCTTACGATCTCCCCCATACACTTTTTCCCCCTTAAAGGCATCAGTAATGGCTTCTGATGTAACTAATTTTTATTTTTTCATGTCACCTTACTAAAGGTCTTGTCAGCCTTTTTTAAGAACCGTCTTCTGGTTTTGCTAATATTTCCTATTGTTTTCTCATTCCTCATTCTGTTTCTCTTCATTCTGGTGTTTAGAATTCTCTTCCTTCTGTTAGCCTGGCTTCTCTTAAGTTACACGGTTAGGTCTTTCCTCTTTTTCAGGGTAGGCTTTACCTGTAATTCGCCATCTCAGTATAGTGTCTACCACATCCATAAGCTTCAATTTCCCCCACTTTGGCCCTCTGGTCATGTAAGTGTATGTTAATTTCCTTTTAGATTTATTGAGACTTGTTTTCTAGTCTTGAGCATGTTCTATCCTTGAGAGCATTTCTTACTCCACGGTCATTGGATGGAGTGCTATATGCCTGTCTGTTAGGGTTAATTGGTTTATAGGGCTGTTCAAGTCCCCCCCCCCCCATTTCCTTATTGGATCTATTTTGTTTTACTGTTATTGAAAGTGTGTTGCTGATGTCTCCAAGGACTACCACAGCCGTCTGTTTGTCGCCTTTCATTCTGTCCACTTTTTTTTTCTATATTGTGGGTCTCCACTATAGGTACATACATATGTATATATAAATGTGTACATATACACATATATGCATACACATATATGTATATGTTATTTCTTCTTGGGTTGAGCCTTTATCAAAATGTCTTGGCATGTGTTCTGCAAACTTTGATCTATGCAAAATCTACATTATCTGGTAATAACAAAGCCACCCAGTTCTCCCTAGCTACTCTCTGCATGGTGTAAGTTTTTTCAGTCTATTTACTCTGGAAGGCTCAATGTTTTCATCTTTGATTTTCTGCAGACACTGTAGAGGTGACCATGTTTTAAAGTTATTCTGTCAGCCGGGCAGTGGTGGTGCATGCCTTTAATCCCAGCAGAGGCAGGCAGAGGCAGGCAGATCTCTGTGAGTTCGAGGCTAGCCTGGTCTACAAAGTGAGTTCCAGGAAAGGCACAAAGCTACACAGAGAAACCCTGTCTCAAAAAAAAAAAAAAAAAAGTCATTCTGCCAATCTCTGCCTTTTGACATGAATTCCCTTCACATGCTCAATCCAGTCACACATGAGGGAAGACTTCTCTTTCTTGCTGCGCATCTGTCTTGTGCTTTCTGTCCCTCTGCTACCAGCTTTGAAAGACCGATTTGCTCTTGGCAGCACAGCCCTGTCTGAATCCCTCGTCTTTCATCTCTGTGCATCTTTAAGTTACTCCTTCCTGTGACTGATCTGGAATTTGCTATGAACATCTGATGCTTGTGATGACCTCGTTTGCATACAGCCAACTTGGTTTTCCAAGTGTCCACACACCTGGTCCTGCACATTTCCATTCCTCACCCCTCCCGATCGTCATTACCACACATTACGTCTTTAGACCTGGTGTGTCTGTTAGGGGATTTAAACGGTGGCTTCACGTATTTGCCTGTCAAACTACATAGAGAAGCAGCAGCTACGTCACCAAAGTACAACCCCCCGGGATGTTATCTTCATCTGTGGAGTTACCTTTATCCTGTTTTTCACATCGCTTTGGGTTGTGTCTGGTGTCATTTCCTCCCCACCTGAAGGCTGCTCTTGGGCATTTCTTAGGGATCTACCAGTTTTCAGTTTTTCAAGGGGATGCTACTTTTTCTTCTTTTTAAAGGGTGTTTTTTCTAGAAATAGGGTTTGGAGGTGTTTTTTTTTTTAACTTTTTTTTTCTTTTTTCTTTCAGGATTTTACATCTGTCTGTCTTCCCCATGCCTCCTGGCCTCTGGAGTTTCTGATGAGAGATCAGGTGATCTACTGAAGGTCCCTGGGAACAAACTGCTTCTCTCTCAACTGCCTTCCTGTGGTTTGAGTTTATTCTGCTTAGGGTTTGATAGTTTCATGTCTTTCATAGATTGGCAGAGTTTGGGCTGCTCTTCATTAAGATTGTTCCCTTTTCTCTTTTCCTACATGTTGACATGGTTGATGTCATTCCCCACATGCCTCTGCTCCTCTCGTTTTTACTTCTACTCTGCATACTGGGCTATTGCAGTTGTCTCATCTGCTTGGCCATTTGCTTGCTTGTTGGTAGTTTGTATCTTCTGTTCTTTTTTTTCTTTTGTTTTTTTGTTTTGTATTGGGCTTAGTTCTGGAATTTTATTTTCATAAATTCCATACCATTGTTCACTCTTATCCCCTTATTATATGCCATCAAATATCTGTTAGTGTTTGGTTGATGGTTCCTCTGAGCAGATCAAGTGTATTTACCACAGATGACTTCATGCGTTCCAGTATTCAGTGTCTAGACTTTGTTTTTATTTAGGTCATGTTGTTTTGAATATCATAATGTGGCTACTTGGAAATCAGACCCGCCCTCTCCTTAGGGATTGATAAGGAAGGCTGTAGATGACTGGCATTTCTTTCCTGATATCCAGAAGGTTAGCCTGGGACCTAGTGTGGAGGTGTCAACCTTTGGACAGTGCAACACAACTACGAACTGTTCAGAGCTAGCTAGCCTAGCACATATGTAGTCCCTGAACCACAGGCTGAAGGGGAAGAAGGCTCTGTCTCCTTAAACCTCCTGATAGACACCAGGAAGACAATATAGCCTAAGGGGCTGAGACAGAGCGTCTACGCCCAGTCCTTCAAAGAACCACCATGTCGGCCAAAGTACCACCCAAGATTTGGGAAGATAAGGTCCTTACCATTTACACTGTCTCCAATGAGGTGCCCTAGAGGTACGGGTGCCAACCCTCCAGCAGTGTGGAGTAGAAGAAAAGGAGAGGGAGGCAGAATCTGCACTAATTCTCTTACCAAGGTCCAGCAGTCTCTTTCCTCACTGAGTGCTCTCATGGCTAACAGAGTGTCAGATCGGGTTCCAGAGCTCCAGCAGAGTCTCTTCTGATCACTCTGGTTGTCAGTTGAAAGTTTATGTGGTTGGCTGAGTCCTGGGGCTCCCTACCTCATTTTTTTCTGTTACCAGAAAATACATCCTGTTCAGACACCGCATTATGTATGGAAGACAGAACATCATTGGGCTGTGCTAACACACAAAGATGTACACAGCAAACCTAGAAAACACCACACAGAATTGCGGGCAGGCCATAGGCCAATCAATTTGCCATTTGCTGATCAAAACTAGTGTTCTAAAAATGTTAAGTTAACCCAAAGGAGGCAGGAAAAGAACCAAAAAAGGAACAGAGAACAGATGGGAGAAATGAAAACAAGAAGCTGGGTGACGTGATGGATGACTAATTTCAGCTACTCGGGAACCAGAGGCAGGGGGATTGAGAGAGTTCAAGCTCCCTACGCAGCTTAGTGTAACCCCCATTTCTAATTAATTAACTAAAACAACAGCAACAGCAATAAAGAAACAGGTAGCAAGACAACATATCTGAACTTGACCATACCTAATTACATTAAATGTAAATGGTTTGAACATTCTAATCAAAGGGCAACAATTTTTTAAAAATCCAGGTAGCAGGGAGGAAGGATAAAAGGTATTAAGATGAAACATCTATTGACTGGAACAGTGGTGGGGAAAGAGGTTCAGGGTAGGGAATGATGGAGAAAGAGTGACTGACTGGTGGGTACATGCATGTACCTATTACATTGAATCCCACTAGTCTGTAAATTAACATTCAATAATGACAAAATCCCTGTCTCCCGCACACATACAAAATAACTTGGGCTGGCAAGATGACTCAGAGAGTAAAGTTGCCTGTTTCCAAGCCTAAAGACTTTAACCCAAGCTCTAGGACCCACATGATGGAAGGAGAGAACCAACTCTTATAAATTGTCCTCTGACCTCCACTACTGTGCCATGGCACTTGCATACCCCCCATATAGACAAACAAGTGTAACAAAAAATTAAAAAGAGACACAAATAATTAAGTAATAAAAGACAAATGACACAATTAAAAATAGGCAAATATCTGACTAGCTAGTTCTCCAAAGGGGAGGGGGAAACAATCAATAATATAGTTTTATGTTTTGACTGCACCTCTCCTTCACAAGTCCTATGTTGAAGGCTTGGTCCTCAGCTGATGGCACCTCAGGGAGCTACTAGAAAGGTAGTTTAGGAGGTAGCACCCAGTTGGAGGAAGTACATCAGTGAAGCGTGCCCTTGAAGATATCCTGGGACTCAAGCCTCTTCCTCTTTGCTTCTCAGCAGCCCCACTGTGTGCCCCCCACTGTGTACCCCCCCACTGTGTGCCCCCCACTGTGTACCCCCATTGGGATGCACAGGCCCAAAGAGATTGACCATGAACTGAAACTTCTCAAACCAAAACAAAACTTTTCTCCTTTTGTTTGTCTTGGTTGTTTTGCTTCAGTGACAGAAAACTGATGGACATTGTCAGGAAGGACACAAAAGGATGCTTAGCGTCTTCAGCCACCAATGAAATGCATAGCCACTGGAATGGCTATGAACAAAAGACACAGAAGACCAAGGGACGGTGAGGATGGGGCAGCAGCGAACCCCTTATACACCCCAGAGTGAAATTAGCAAGTTAAGATAGTATCGGAAGAAGAGCAACAAGACACACACGTGCCAGCCTGAAACCATTGGTGGTAAGTGTGCAACAAAAAGCACAGCACTTTTAGGAGATTCTGTCCCAAGAGGATGTTGTGTAACTCGGGTCTTCGGTGTTCACAACAGTCAATGGTGAAGAGCGAATGGTGGTGTGTACTCTTCACCTTCTTGCATTCCAGTTTGGAGTTAAACCTAACAATTATAATAACAACAGCAACCACTGGTACTTATGAGGGTCAGCCAGGCTCCTGGCAGCAGACACTAAGCACTCTTTTTCTCCCTTACGTTGTTGGACCTGCACAGTGAGTCAGTGAGATGGGTACTGTTTCTCCCATCAGCCACAGCAGAGGAAACAGAAGACTTGGAAGGGTGAGCAACTTCAACCATGCTTATACAGCTTATAATCTAGAAAATACAGGAATTAAGCTCAAGTTTACTGATCCTGGAGCCCTACTTCTAAACTATTTTCCTGCTTCAAATTACAGTTTGGTATTTTTTCAGCTGCATGTCCTTGGGCAAGTAACAAGATCTCAGAGCCTCTAGCAAAAGACTTGAAGGCAAGAATAATTTAAAGAGAGCTGTAATAAAGATGAAACGAGATAATTCAAGGTAAAACGTCTTAGCACGGCATTTGGAAATAATAAGATAAATACTAGTTTTCTTTTTCCTTTTTATTTTAGACTTACCTAATAACGTGTACACAATACAGACCTTTGTGGGGGATCAAATGAGAGAATTACATCCGAGTTCCCCAAAACAAGAAAGCTTCGTTCTATGAGAAATGTATGCAAATATGAAGTAGAAGCTAGGGATGGGTTTTATATTTGTTTTATATTGCTTGGGGATGGGGATGTAGCTCAGAGGTACTGTGCCTCCCTAGGATGCCTCCCCTGGGTTCAACCCTCAGTATGGCAATAAATAAAGACATTAATTCATTAATGAAAAAACCAAACTGTTAGGACCATTTAAAATACTAGCTTCCAGCTAGTATTTTAGGATAAGGTGGTGTACACTTTAGTCACAATATTTAGGGGGCAGAGGCAGGCATATCTCTATGAGTTTGAGGCCAACCTGGTCTACATAGTGAGTTCTAGGTCAGCCAAGGTTACATAGTGAGACCCTGTATTTAAAGGAGAGAGAGAGAGAAAGAAAAGAAAAGGAAGAAAGAAAAAGAAAACTGGTTTCCAGACACGTCCGCTCAGTAGTTACCTATAACACAAAGGTTTCTGGGTCACAGATAGACTTGACCGTGTCTAAAATCTCTGGCGCCATAGCCCTGGGATTTAGATCATTCTAGAGCATCACAGAGTCTGGGGATGACTTCCTTGTGGACACTCCTTTGCTTTTATCAACCCTTTAGCAGCCATTTAAGGTATTTCACGTAGGCCCAAGCACCAGGTCCTAAAATGGATGTTTTGCCGTCAGAGATAACAATTATTTATAACTGAAGACTGACCTATATGATGACATTCCCTGTGGTATCTTAAATCGTCTCCATTTCTTACTGAAACCCTTTCTTGATAAATGTCCATTTTCAGATTTTGAATTAAGAAAACAACTTTTCTTTATTCACCAGGCTTCTCTCCAGAAATCAGGACATACACAGCACTCACAGATCCTGCATCCTTACATTCAGCTGATGGTGGACCAAAAGGCATTTTTAAAAAATTCTCTCAGTATTGGACACACACAGACTTTTTCCCTTGCAATTGTTCCCTAAACAATGCAGTATAATCAAGTATTTATATAAAATGGATATTGAATTAGGTAATGGATCTGGAGAGAATTTAGAGCACACAGGAGGATGTGTGTAGGGTGCGTGCCATTACTAGGCCATTTTGTGTGAGGGAATTGAGCCCCGGAAGGTTTGGTATCTTTACAGAATCCCGGAACCAGTCCCCAGAGAGGAACTGAACACATGAAGAAGGAAGGGAAGGAAGGGAGGATCGATGTCTGTGTCCCGAGGGCAACTCGAGAGACATTTAAAGTAGAGAAGGGTAACAGGATGAGTCAATTCTACAACATGGATGAATTTTGAAAAAAAAAATGATGAATGAATGAAGTCAATGACAAAGGAAAACATATTTTGGTGCTTGGTATGGTGGCGCACACCTGTGATCTCAGCACTTGAGAGGTGAAGGCAGGAAGATCAGGAGTTCAAGGCTGACTTGGGCTAAAGCAAGAGCCTGGCCTACAAAAACAAAACAAAACAACACAGCAAAACCTGCCGAATTTAAAAAATACCCTGGTTGAAAAGGTGGAACAGTTGGCGGGTTGTTTGCTCTGTAAGCATCAGGACCTCAGTTCACATCCTCAGCACCCAGATATAAAGCCATGGAAACTGGACCTTGAAGAGTGCAGCTGCAATCCCAGCATGGGGAGGCAGAGGCAGGAGGCTCATCCACTCAGCCAATCCAGGCAGCAAGTGTCCTTCAAGTCCAATGAAAGCCCTGGGCTTAAAAAGAATAGAGGAGTTGGGCGTGGTGGTGCGTCCCTTTAATCCCAGCACTCGGGAGGTAGAGGGAGGCGGATCTCTGTGAGTTCGAGGCCAGCCTGGTCTATAGAGCGAGATCCAGGACAGCCAGGGTACACAAAGAAACCTTGTCTTTGGGGAAAAATAAGAAGAAAGGAGAGAATTGGGGACGACACCCAGCATCAGCTCCTGGTCTCCACACTTACACTCTCATGCACACACTTGCACCCACAAAGCAAATGCATCTTGTCTGACTCCACTGCGGGGAATTCCCAACACAGGCAAATCCAGAAAGACAGAAGGTAGGTAGGTTGATGGCCATCTGAAGCTAAGGAGGAGCAGGGAGCAATTCTTAGCAGCTACATGCTCTCCTTCTGGAGCCACGGAAATGTGCTAGACTTAGATTTTAATCGTGCATAAACCTGTGAACATATTAAAAAGTACTGAATCTGACACTTCAAGCAGGTGACTTGTGTATGTCAATAAAGCTGGTTATGAGTGTATCCTGTAAGGAGCACATTAGCATAAAAAATTAAAAATCAAACATAGAAGCTAGGAGAAAGAGCACAATAGGACTGTAAACATTTCTTGAGTGGCTCAAAAGAGAACACGAAGAGAGGAGGCAAGGATCTATTTGACAAATAAGAAAAAAAAAGATGATTGATTGAGCCCCAATATCATGTGACTGGTCCAATGACAACGAACAGTAATTAGATGAGCGTCTCTGATTAAAGGACAGACTGCAGTCCAGCAAGGTGGCCCAGCGGGGAAAGGCGCTTCCTGACAAAGCGGATGGGTGACTTCACTGATGGGGACCCACACAGCGGGAGGACAGCATGGACCCCCTCAAGCTGTCCTAGGACATTCACATTGTGCCATGGCACACATGCCCTCCCCCAGAAGGTAAAAGAGAGATTGCCAAAGTAAATGAACATTATGTCCAATTATTTGTAGCATCTAAGATACCTTTAGAGGTCACAGAAAAGTAGAGAAGAGCTCTCAGAAATTCTAATAGAAGGGAGCTGTTGTGGCTACCAATGACACACAGAACAGACTCAGCAGCGACAGACAAACTGACAGAGACGATAGCTGAGGCAAAGCATTGTGAAAAATTCTAAAAAAAAAAAAAATTGAAATCTTAAAAAAATGGAAAATTTTCTCCTAAAACACATCCAGTATCAACCTAAGAAGGCATAGGAAACATGAATTAATGCTATATTGACTAAAAACCTGAATTGTGGTAAAATAGTTTCCCTTAAAGAAAATTCCAGGCTCAGGCTGTTTCAACAGTAAGCTTTGTAGATATTTAAGGGAAAAAAATCACTCTAGTGAAAGTCTTTCTCAGAGAAAAGAAAGGAAGAGATCCTGTCCCAGCTGGTTTCATCAAGCCAACACAGTGTTGATACTAAAAGTTGGTAAGGAAGCCATGATTCACATAGAAAACAACAGAACATTGGCCAACAAAATCCAGAGCGAAATTAAAAGAATAATCCATTATAACCAGATCTTGGGGGTTTTTGTTTGTTTGTTTGTTTGTTGTTTTTGGTTTTGGTTTATTTTTGTTGCTGTTGCTGTTTTTTGTTTTTTGTTTTTGTTTTTGTTTTTTGTTTTTTTGAGACAGGGTTTCTCTGTGTATCTTTGGATCCTGTCCTGGAACTCACTCTGTAGACCAGGTTGGCCTCACATTCACAGAGATCAGAGATCTGCCTGCCTCTGCCTCCTGAGTGCTGGGATTAAAGGGGTGTGCCACCATTGCCCGGCTCAAGTCTTCTTGAAAAAGATGTATTTATTTTTATTTTATGTGGGTGTTTTACCTGCATGTGTGTATATGCACCACATACATGCAGGCCAGAAGAGGGTGTCAGATCCCCATAACTGGAGTTTCAGGCAGTTGTGAGCCACCATGTGGGTGCTGGGAACTGAATCCTGGTCCTCTGCAGGAGCAATCAGTGTTCCTAATCACTGGGCCATCTTTCCAGCTCTTACCACTCCCAATTCCTGTCTTGTTTATCCCAGGAATTAGAAGCTGATTTACAATTTAAAAGCCAAATAATCTAATTCACAAATGAACAGTGTGAAGATGAAAACCCATGTGATTATCTACCAAATGGACAAACATCATTTGATAAAATCCATTCACAGTTTAAAATGTGATAAACGAATAATATAGGGATACTTCCTTAATCTAATAAAGGATGTGTTGAAGAAGAAAAGAAAAAAATCACCAGATTGTATTTAATGGTGAAATAAAAAAAATTTCTACTTACAAGGTATCTTTTATATTACATCGGGCAGAATCATAAAAGAAGTTCAAGTCCAGAGAGAGAGAGAAAAAAAAAGCATACAGACAAGACAAAAGGAAATGGAAATGTCATTGTCCACATATAATAAGATTGCAATATGTAGGATTCAAGATAATCCAACTACTAAAATATGTGAATTTGGAGCTACAAAAGCATCAGATTATTTCTATGCACTGTAGACATAAATAAGTGAACACAATTTATTGTTACCAGCACTAGGGACTGAACCTAAGGTGCCATGTATGTTAGGCACATCTCCGACCCCTGAGCTGTACCCCAGGCCTCTCCTTCCTTTCAGGTTTCAGACAAGAGTCTCACTAAGTTGCCCAGACCAGCCTTCAAATCTCTCTGTAGCCAGAAAGGCCGTGAAGTTGCAATCTTCCGCTTCAGCCTTCCAAACAGCTGAGATCACAGGCCTGCACCACCAGGCTCTGCTAAGAGAATTCAAATTTTAAAATTACACCTGCACAATAGGAAAGAAACAGATCTCAGAGGAGAGAAATCTGGCAGAAGGTGTGGCAGAGCTGCACAGGGAAAGCCACAGAGAGTCACTTAGAAAATCAAACACCTGGGTGAATACCATGTTCATGGACTAGTTCACTCAGCATTGTGAAGGTGCCGATTCTTCCCAAATTGATCTTAAGAGCTAACGCACTTCCTAATCAATATGATGGATGATTTTTAATTCTCCAATTTACTATCGTTCACAGTAAATATCCATGGATGCAACCGACATAATGAAAGCCCGCTTTGAATCCTCCCCCTCTGCCACACTCCGGGCCCCGTTGTAACATTTTAGGAGCCCCCCAAGTTTGAGAATCACTATTCTAGTTATCGTGTAAGCTTCAGATATTGTTTCTTCTGACTGTCAGGTTACCATTTTTTACTTCGTGTCTTCATGCTGCTCATTCAATTAAACCAGCTTTTTAAATTTCATTTCAGGTTTTAATTTTATCTTCTGCTTATAGCCTTACCAATTTTTCTTCTATTTCCTCCCCACTGATGACTCTACTTCTTGGTTATATACTTAATTTGTTTTAACATTCATTAACACGGGCATTTACTATTATCAGTTTCTTTTTGGCACTGCTTAGCCATACTGCTGAGATTCTAAAATATCTGCTTTCTGGAAAATTTAGGGAATCATTTCATGTTTCTCCTTTGATCTCGGAGCTCTTTGATAATATATTTTCAAGAATAGAAGCTTTCCCATTTCTTTTATCTTTCTCCATCCCTTTTGCAATATTGCAAAATTGGAAATAACAGGATTTGAAAGCATGAAGTTTTTGCTGCTGATCTGTGGGCACTTGCAAACTTGATTTGCACAGCTCCGTGCCAAGTTTGCGATGGGTTCGTTGGGACTTGATGTCCTCTGACATCCCTTTCCAGTTCTAAGTGTCTGTTATCTTAATGCACAGGCAGATCAGGGAAAAATCTGATTTTAATGCTTGCTGAGGAAACTGGTGTCTTCACACCCGGAATCACACCTAGCCTGGCTGTGGGGCAGAGTGGAGCGACTTCAGTTGGGTAGGAAACTTCTTAAAGGAGGTGAGTTGAGGACCACACACAGGTGGCCAAGTGGGGGATTCCAGCCCCAGTTCTGGTGCAGCCCCACTAATCATAGGCATCTGGTTCCGGGGCTCCCGCCTTGTGTCTCTTCACCCACCACAGGCTGGCCCTGCTGTGCTCTGTTAGCAGTGGCTGTCACACACTATTTCTACCTGGCTATGCAGCAAGGACTGCGAGTCAGTCCCACGCCTCCACTGGTACCGTGGAGGTACCTTGACCAGTGCCTCGTTGGTCTGTAGCTGGACACTGCTACTATTTTCAGCAGGAAATATGAAGTTCATTTGATGTAGAAAGGTGTGCTCCCTGCTTCCACATGACCGCTTGAACTCTATGTTCAGAGGACTTGAAAGCTTTTTTTTTTTTTAACCTCAGAAATGTTGTGTTCATATTTTTGATATCCGTGTTCCCATCTGGCACTTAGTGGTGTTTGACCCATGGACTAGTACATACCTACAAAAATCTAACCTTGGCCATCTTGCTTTATCCTAGTGTGGCTCCAGCAGCCACAACTTTACTCACCATCGAGTGTACTTTCAGACTGTCTTTAAAACACAGTATTATCTAAAAGATTGGCTCCAGGATTCCTGTGGTTGCTGAAACCCACAGATGCTCAAGTCCCCTCTACAACATGGTGTGGTGTTTGCATAGGACTTGGTACATCTTCCTGCATGCTTAAGATTGTTTCTAACTTCCCATCATGCCTGACGCCATGGAAACACATAGGAATAGGTGCTCTGTATTGTTTAGGAAATAATGACAAATAGTCTGTACATGTTCGGTACTGTTGCCACCAACCCAGGCTAATAGTATATGCCAGCCAGGGTCCAGTGTAGGTCACAGCCATTGATGTGGAACCCAGGAGGAGAAGGAGGAGAGCCGACTGGATTTTTGAACAAGTCACTTCCTTCATGTAAAGCTCTGCCTTCTCTTTCCCTCTGTCTCTAAGCCCTCAGGCCTCTGAGCGCCCAGGGCTCCTTGGAAGGCGGTAACACCTACGTCAGGGCTGAGAGGGGCTCTGGTTTTACCCTGCCTGGGGTTACACTGAGAGGCTCTGGAAAACCACTAGTAGGGAGCTTAGTTACATGTCAAAGCAGTACTTTTGCCCAGTTCCGGCATGCGGAACTTAGTATGAAGACTCTCTCCTCCCATAATACCTTTTATATACACATCTGTTCCATCTCTGCCTTTTCTCTCTTTTTTCTTTTTCTTTTCTTTTTTCTATATTAATTAATTTGTTTGTTTGTTTGTTTGTTTGTTTGTTTGTTTGTTTATTTATTTGAGACAGGGTTTCTCTGTATAGCCCTGGCTGGCCTGGAACTCACTCTGTAGTCCAGGCTGGACTTGAATTCACAGAGATCTGCCTGCCTCTGCCTTTCGAGTGCTGGAATTAAAGGTGTGTGCCACCATGCCCAGCTATCTAAATCCCATCTTAGTGAGAATTCATGTATATTCTGATTGTGGATATCACATCTGTTTTTTTTTCTTTTTAGATTTATGTGTATTGGTGGTTTCCCCTGCATGTATGCATGTGCACAACACGCATTCAGGTGCCCGTGGAGGCCAGACGGAGGTGTCAGGTCCCCTAGAACTGAAGCTACAGGCAGTTGTGAGCTGTCATGTGTGTTCTGGGAATCAAACCTGGGTCCTTTGCAAGAGCAGCCAGTGCTGTTAAGCACTGAGCCCCGATCTAATCTACTGAGATCTTGGCCTTTCTTCTATAAGGGAGGCTAGTGAGCGCTGTTGTGACCAAGCAGCAGTGTGCAGACACATTTTTAATATTATGCTTAGTCTTGGTAATCTTTCATTAGATTGTTCCTGTCACTTAGGGTAAATGTTTTAATTAAAATGATATTTCAGTCAGCCAGCAGCCCCAGGCTCGAAGCGGTGGTAAGGATAAAATACTGCCAGAAAGCCCAATCCTATTTTCCAAGGTGCTTGCTCTCTGTGGAGCACCTCTTGCTGCTGGCCTGCCTCCTCTGGGCTGGAGGCTGTGGGCACTGATCCAGATGTGACTCAGCCTCTCCCACCACTGCAGACGCAGCACTGGGTGCGCGCGCGACACACACACACACACACACACACACACACACACACACACACACACATATATATACATGCACGCACGCACGCACGCACCTGTTACTCTCTGCTGAAGCATCAGGCCCCATGCATCCCAGGAGGAGTTTGTGTTGAGCCGCATCTGCCGCTTCCTGTTGATAATGGCACTCTGCTTAGCTGTGTGGGATGCCTACCTGGTATTTGGAGATGGGCTGGGGAACAAACATGCCATGTACACTGGGTAGCACACTGGCTCTAGTGGGGACCAGAGCAGCCATAACTGTGTTTAAAGACTCAGTTTTCCACGGCACAGGACAAGGATTGCCTGAGGGCATGGTATGGGAACTATGGTGAGATTAACCCCATCGGGGTGTGTCTGACCCACATCCCTGAATAATCAGAAGAAATTCATTACAGTTCTGAACATTTAAGTTCTGCATCAAGACCTTTTTAAGAAATAGTATTCAAAGAGGCGGTGGTAGCTCACAAGTTTAATCCCAGTGCTCAGGAGGTAGAGGTGGGGGATGGGGGACGTGTCTCTGAGTTTTAGGCCAGCCTGGTCTACAGAGCAAGTTCCAGGACAGCCAGGGCTACACAGAGAAACCCTGTCTCAAAGAAAAACAAACAAACAAGAAGAAATAGGATTCAAGAATCAAAGAAAGAAAGTTTAACAGCTACTGGATTAAAAGTGGCATTTATGGTTTATGAATTTCCTAGCACATACCCTGACTACCTTACAGAGCTTTCTCTCCACATGTCCTGAGGACTCAGAACTTTGAATGGGGCTCCAGGTTTTGAAAGAATTTCGAGCAGATGCTCAATGCCTTAAAGAGGTGATTTGAGTGTTTGTATTTATCCCTAAAATTCTAAATAAATGAACAGCCTTTTAGTGAGCACGTAGGGGGCTGAATCTGGCCTTACAGAAAAGACTGGAAAGCCATGAGTATCCTTTACATTTAGCTCAAGCTAGAGCCCCTAGGAGATTAAAAACACAAATTACAGGAGTCTTACTATTTTTTCAAACTTCTTTTTGGTTGTGAGTCTAGCCTTTAGCAGCTGAGCCATCTCTCCAGCTCGTCTTTGACTTCTTCCAGGCAGACATTATGGGCTCCCAAAGGTCTCTGCAGTCTCATGTCAGAGCAGCAGTGATGGGTTTGGGTCCCTGCTCACTGGGTCATCAGAGATAGCTTCATGGTGAACTGTGAGAGGGGGCTGTCAGGTGGGGAATATGTGGACAAGTAGACAAGAAAGAGAAACCATCTCCTTCCCCCAGGAGCAGACGTGAGCCAGCAGGAGAGTACAGGTTATAGTGGGGGACGGTTCAGAGAGCTTTAATGTGGAGCAGAGAATTTCAGGGCAGCAGGCTCAGAGTGGATGTGACTTCTGTTTGCTGAAGGCCTTGATGATAAGCTGCAGATTGGTGTTTGTGCCCTAGGCTGTGGGGAATTATTCTGGGTATGTGAGTCAGGGATACACAGTGACGAAAGTAGCTCCGGGCTTTATCTGGCCTAACATTTCAGTAAGGATGGGGGAAGCTGATTCCGGGACTAGCAAGCACATTGTGAGGCTATAGTTTGGGGTTTTGAACAAAGACAATGTTTGCCTTTGAAAACTGCCAACATCAAAGTCCAAAATGGTGGCCTAATTAATGAGTAGCTGGAGATGCAGGTCGTCTGGTTTGGCAAGAATATACTCATTCCATTCCAGGTGCCTGTCCATCCCCTCAAGGTTCAGGAGATCTTGCAGAAGGCATGGCTGGGCTATACTGCCCTTCCAGATGGAAAGTTTCTTGAGGTTTGCTCCATGTCCAGTTTTATCACATGAAGATCTAGAATCATGTTTTCAGACAAAAGTCAAGAAAGCCTGGGTTGGGGGTAGCTCAGTGGTACAGCATGTACTGAGCACATCAGAGCTCTGGGTTGGATCACCAGCGCAAAACCAATCAAAACTAACCCAACAGGAAAGCCCGTTGGTGCCTGTGGCACGAGCCCGCTCTTCGAGGGGGTTTATTTTGGGGTAGGATGCTTGAAAGAACATCAAATGTTAAAAACAATCCCCTCTCTCAATAATTCTGTTATTGCAAAAGGCCACAGTTCTGAGGGAAGCCAAGCTCCAAGGACAAACCGAAGACAACAAACTAACACAAAGATGTCAAGTTTCCATACATGCCATTGCCCTGGGTATCCGCCTCACACCTCTAATGCTATCCATCCACTCCAATCAGTCTCCCTTCATTTCCAAGCCATCTGCTGCAAAGTCATGTTGCAATAACCAGCTCCAAAACTAGCTTTTTGAGAAATCTCACCCACTCAAGGCAAAACTCCAGAGGAGGCCTATTCTTAATACATTTCTGTTGATATTTATCACTCAGCTGTGGTATGAAATACCGATTTCTTACAACACAGGCATGTATTTATCAACCAGATGCCGGCAGCTGTAAACTGGCTGTGGGGGTGTTACACCTGCCCACCCATTCTAAGGCCCAGTGAGGCTGTTTTTGTGGTACTGGAAGATCTCAGTGAGTGGGTCCAAGGGTAGAGTAATTGTGCTGCCTTCCAAGCCACTGGCTGAAAAGGTCCTATCACCCAATCTCATGTCAGAGAGGGAAAGTAAAATCACTTGGCAGTGGAGGGAATATGTCAACAACTTACCAGAAAGGACAGTGAAGAATCTAAGACAAGGTTCTACCACTCAGTCTTCCCATTGGGCACATCTATTCGTTAGGCAAAATCAGAGGGCTATCTGCCTATAACCAGTGTATTTAGTAAATACAAAAATAAACAAAAAATGGAAAGAAACAAGAAAGCTTCTTTGTCTAGATACACCGGTGCCTTTGGAAATGACAACCTGAGGAGAAAGGATCCCATGAGGATGTATTTGGCCAACCCATTCCCTTTGTTTTGCGGTTAAATTCTGACATCAGAAGTATAAAGACTGGCGTTAGAGCTGTGATACATCTCTAACTTCCTCTTGCTTTTCTGGTGCAGGGGGATGCATCAAACCCAGGGCCCACACATACTAGACCAGGTCTCTGCCACTGAGCTACAGCCCCAATCTGCCTTCCTTCACACCAGATACCATCCATTTCTTTACCTTACAGAGGTAAAAGAGAACCCAGTAATAAAACTTGAAGGAAACACCACAAATTGCCAAACAATTCACTGGGAAAGAAACCTATGACAGTTCTAAGGAAAAGCCATGTTTCCTTCATATATTCTTAGTATGTTGGAGAAGAAAGGCCCAGCTCTGGGGCCCCTCGTAGTTAAATCGTTACCTCTGTAATTCTTTGCTCTTGTCCTAGTTATAACCCACAAGTCTAAAGTCTCTGTTGCTAGAGACTTTCGAGCCCTCCTGGGATCTAATCTCAGCCTCCCTTCCCTAGCTCCCCACAGGCTGGTGTTTCTAGTCGCTGCTAAGCCAGGAGGACAGTCCTGTGGCTTCCTGCTTGGGCTGCGTTTTCATGTCTGCCTCTGAGCACGTGCTGTCTCAGAGGTAGACATGAAAACGCTCTGCAGGGGTGTGTGAGGCACATGCCATGATCACAACAATTCTGCAGTCTCATCCCCAGGTCTCGCGGAAGATAAAGAGATGACTGACACCTGAAAGCATCTGAGGGTTAGCATTAACGGCTTCGCACTCAACTGTTGTCTTTGTATTTTTGCATAACTCATTTCTAGAGTCCTTTTCTAATCCCAAACTCGCTTGGATCCTTGATTATTATTTTCCTCTTTATAATGCTCCAGCCAACATCAGTCTTCCCCACTAAACCACATGGTCCACAAGGGCAGAGCCTTTACTTGCTTCATTTCTGGGACCTGGAAGAATAGTAGATGATCAGTTTGCATTCTTCGATTAAACAATCTTAAACTAATTGCTGGATATCTTAGAATGTTAGTTTTTTTTCAATGTGTATAGTTGGATGAATTGGGTCATCTTCAAAGTTTTCAGCAGATGGAACTGCTTTGTATGAGTGATTCCTGAAGCTGACTGCTATCTGCCACTGGCTACAGAAATGCATACAAATAAACAGCCTGTCAGATGCAGTGTGACACATACATGTGGGAGACTTCAGGATAAGGACATATTAGTTGTACATGTAGGCGGTGGGTATAGCACGTTCACTGTTCAGTTCAACTCTGAAAATCTTTGTAATAAAAATCTGTGGAAAACAAGGAGTTCAGGTGCAAACTAGGCCTTTGGAGAAAAGCTGAAGAAACAATTCAGTGTTAAAAATCAGTAACAGAGCTAGGGCTCAGGTGGTAAAGTGTATATGTTGGACAAGCAGAAGGACCTGAACTTGATCCAGTTTTTTCTCAAAAAACAAGGTAGACAGTACCTGAGGAACAATGCCCAAGGCTGACTTCTGGCCTATAGGCTCACTGGCACAAGTACACACATGCATCCTCACTCATACACACACATACACACACACACACACACACACACACACACACACACACACACGCCTGCACATGTGCATATATAACACTAAACATAAATAATAATGGGGCTGGGAGGTGGCTCAATGAGGAAAAGTACTTGCTACAGGTGGTGGTTTGAATAAAAACGGCCCCCATAGGCCCATAGAGAGTGGCACTATTAGGAGGTGTGGCCTTGTTGGAGTAGGTGTGGCTTTGTTGGAGGAAGTGTGTCACTAGGGGGTGGGCTTTGAGGTCTCAGAAGCACAAGCCTGGCCCAGTGTGTCACTGTCACTTCCTGCTGCCTGTGGATCCAGATGTAGAACTCTCAGCTACCTCTCCAGCACCATGTCTGTCTGCACGCCACCATGCTTCCCACCATGGCAATAATGGAATAAACCTCTGAACTGTAGGCCACCCCCAGTGAAGTGTTTTCCTTTATAAGAGTTGCCCTGGTCATGATGTCTCTTCACAGTGATAGAATCCCTAACTGAGACTTTATGCAAGCCTGAAGACCCAAATTCAGATCCTTGACAACCATGTGAAATCTGGGTACCAGGGTGTGCATTTGTAACTGTGCAGGAGGAAATGGGTGGATCCCTAGCTGAACGGGTAAGCTCGAGGCTCAGTGAAGGACCCAATTAAAAATAAAATAGCATGGGGCCAGTGAGACGTTCAGCAGGTAAAGGTGCTTGCCCCCAAGTCTGACAATTTGAGTTCAATCCTCCAGTCCCACATGGTAGAAGGAGAGAACTGACCCCCAAAAGGTGTCCTCTGCCCTCCACATGTGCACACACAAGTGAGCACACCTGTCACAATGTGTGTATACACACATATACCACATACACGCTAAAAAAAAAAAAATCAGCAAGAGTGGTTAAAATTATGAAAGATGAGATAAAATAGATGGTATATTTTTAACAAAATGGCATGAGCTTTCAAAATATATCATTATAAATATTAGAGGTGATGGTATTTCTGAAGAGATTAGAGGAGGGAGAGCCATCATGGGAGAGTAGTTAATGGGGCAGAAACTATTTCATGAGATAAGTGATGTCACAGCTGGGCTTTGAAGGATGCTTACAATTCTGAGGCAAAGAGGACAAGAAAAGCAGCTTTGGGCTTGGACTTGCCACCGAGCCTGACCAGTGTGATCTCCAGAACTCACATGGGAGAAGGGGAGAAATGACTCCTGCAAATTGTCCTCTGACCTGCACATGCATTCTGTGTGTGCACGCGCTCACGCTCACACACACACACACGCACGCACACGTACTCAATTTCAAGGGGCTGACCAGAGGGCAGAGTGGTGGTCTGGGCCTATGGGTGAGCAAGCAGACAGAAACAAGGATCTCGATGCTTCTACCCATGTAGTTGTGACTGAATGCGGAGATAAAGCTGTAAAGCGGCACTGATGAGAGTCAGCTCTAAGGTGTGAGGCTCCAGCCCAGGAAGCTTGGAATATACTATCTCATTTAATCTTTACAACAATCACAGGAGGTAGGGGTTACTACTACCACAGGTGTGGCCAGTGAGGAAGCTGAGGTTTCACAGCTGGCGAGTGGTAGACCCAGTACCAACCCCAAGCCACGGCCTATAGACTCACTTAACCCCTGGACATGCTGTCTCCCTGGGAAATAGAAATTACTCTCCAGAGGGCCTTCAAGACCAAGTTTGGGAGTTTGACCTCTGCTTCCTAAGCCTGGGGATTCACTGAAAAGATTTTCATCAGGAAAATGACAAGGTCAGGATATTTTAAACAGAGTATGTCTGGTCGAAATGGGTAGAAGAGTACAGCAGGAAGCCCAGTGAAGAGGCTGTAACAGCGGAGGTGTGGACTTAGGCCCTAATATGGAATACCAGCAGAACAAAAGATGGTCCTTAAGAACAAATAACCGACTCTTTCTCTAACAATATGTGGACTATATTGAACAGTTATTTACTATAATGCTGGTTCATTTGTTTTAGAGACAGGAATGTCCTCAATCTATGTAGCTAAAGATGACCTTGGGCTTTTAATCAGCCTACCTTCACCCCACAAATGCTGAGGATTTGAGCTTGCACCACCATATACAGTGCCTGGGATCGAACCCAGGGCTCCGTGCATGCTAGCCAAGCACCCTACCAGTCGAGCCCTTTGTATTAATGTTAACTGTTCAAACCTAAAGAGTCTCTAGTTTAGGGTTATGGTGTGTCAGCCCTAATGAAACTTTGAAGGCAAAGGGAGCAGCCTAAATCTACTCCAGTCCACTGCCCAAGCTAACCAGGGACCAGGGTGGTTTGAGATCTCCACTTGGGTAGTTCATTCTTTTTGGAGTTGCCTATGGACCTAATCTTGTGGTTTCCTGTCATTACCATGGACCTCCAGAGAGAGTCAAGAACTCAAACCTTTGCTGTCCCAGACCCAATCCAACAGAGCCAACCCTCCCCTGAAAACTGGATTTAGAACTAGAAGGCTTTTTCTTTCTTTTCTTTCCTTCTTTCCTTCTTTCCTTCCTTCTTCCTTCCTTTCTTTTTTCTTTCTTTCTTTCTTTTTTAATCAGGGTCATGGAACTTAACTTGATCTTCTGGAGTAGTTGCAGCTTTCTGCTGAGAGCCTACTGGAGGAGTTAGCTGATGGGTGGAAATTCTTATCAGAAAAGATAGGTATGGATATGGAAATGGCTGAAAATGGCCAAAGAAGTGTTCCTTGGGGAGTATTCATCTACAAATGGGGTGAGACCCCTGTACCAGGTCTCCGATGGTCCCTTCCACCCTGTCAGATCATCACCCTGATAAAAATGGAGGGGAATTAGGGCCCACAAAGTCAGAGGAGAAGAGACAAGAAAATACAGCCCGGTGGATGAGTGGATATAGTGTGTGACTGTGATGGGAACAGCAAATTCTCAAGCTGATGGGTTGAACAAGAGGATAAACCAGAGAGGATGGCTAATTGCATCATTTTTCTACATATTTACAGCCGACAGGCTTGAAGTCCATGGAGACGTACAAGGGGAAACAGAGCATTCAATTATGTGACCCTGTCTTAAAAAAATTCTCACACATTTATGGTCACATCATACTTTGAACCTCACATTATAATGTAGACCAAACCCTTTGATTTGATGCCCAGAGAGACTGTTTCCTTCAAATCCCAATTTACTCCCTAAAACGACAATTCTTATTGACAATTCCTATTTTCTGTATGTCAAAACTCTGCTAAAATACACACAGAATGCACAGAGCAGTTTATGAAGGAAATCTCTGGATTCCTAAGTTGAAAATTCCTGATCTTCCAAAAGTCACAGAAATTCAAATAATGTACTTACAACAGATCTGAAGGCAATTATTTTCTGTGCCTGAGCAGCACTCTGGCTAGAATACATAGTCTCCCAGAGGGATTGCTTTGGAGGAATCCAAACCATGGTGGGAGTGACGGTGTAGGAGGCGTGTCTAAGCATAGGTCCACGGTAAGATGGAGAGATGGCTCAGATGCAAAGCACCTGCATTGCTCTCGCAGAGAACCTGAGTACAGTTCCCAGCTCAGCTAGGAGTTTGGTTCACAACCACCTGTAACTCCAGCTCCAGGGCGATCTCAGGTCTCTGACTTCTTTAGGCACCAGCATTCACATACAATGTCCCCCCCCACACACACACACATACACACACATTAAAAAATAATAAAAATAAAAAATAAATCTTAAAAAAAAAAAAAGACTGTAAAACTATTAACCAGGCATGGCGGTGCCTGCTCTTTCCTTCCAGGACTTGGGAGGCAAAGCTAGATCAGTCTAGTGAGTTTAGACTAACCTGGTCTACGTAGTCAGTTCTAGGCCAACCAAGGCTACATAGTGAGACCCTCTCTTTAAAAAAAAATAAAATTTAGTGTAATAGTCCATTATATCTAATGGGATTTTCATTCCTATACCTGCAAAGGTTGCTGGAGTGAGTGGGTGTGTGTGTGTGTGTGTGTGTGTGTGTGCGTGCGTGTGTGCGTGTCTGCGCCTGCATCTGTGCACTCACAATATATCATTGCCAGCGGGAAGCCTGGCAGCTGCAGCTGCTTTTCCAGGTGTCCACCCTCAACTCTAATTCTCCTTCAGCAGCTACAGCCTCAGGTCATTTCAGCTGGGTTTAAATTGCCCTGCTGGCCCACTAATCTGGGAGCCGGAGAAAGGCACTTGGCTACCTTGGGAGGAGTCATATGAAAGGGGTCTGGGTGCTGACAAGGGTGTTTGTTGAGATAGACAGAGGTGGGATTTATTGTGATGGTCTCAGAAACAGTCATTGTTAGGAGCAGACATTTAGCTCCTTGAATCCTTCAACTCACCCAGAAAAGGGAAACTTGAGACAGAAAAGCTAATCACTTGTAAGGTCAAATCAATTAGCCAATAATTAGCAGAGCCTGGATACAAACTAGATTTGACTCAGGCTCTTGCCACGGGCTAACACTGTCTTCCCACTTCCACCCGCCCGTCACCTGCCTTGAGACACCTCTCCTTGGAAACGAAACCCATTCCACTTGTCTCAAGAAGGACATGCTCTGAATGACCATGGAGACAGGATTAGAGCTCATTTACTTCTCTATGTCACTAACTCCCTTCGGGACTGTGGTAAATGTCCTCAGTGACTGGGCCTCAATGTTCTCATCTGTAAAGAGGCGGGAAGACTAGTCGCTGCTTTCAACTGTAAAACTCACTGAATTCTTTGCACCCACTCCTCCCCCAGCAGACAGGCCTCCCAATCTTGTGGACTCTTCCCAGTTCTTCCCTACCTACTGCATAGGCTTTTCTGACCCGGAGCTAGACATATACTCCACTGAGACACGTACAGCTTGTTGTCCGTCTTACATTAGCGTAATTCACCTTACTCATTCTCTTTCCATATCTTATCAGAACTCATCTGAATTCCTCACATATTTTAACTCATAAAGTCTTCTTATTTATGAATGAGTCACAGTATATGGTTTAATTCCTCCATGAAGGACAGTTACTTGTTTTCCATGTTTGGTTGTTTCTTTATTTCTCCATGTTGCACCAAATATTCTTCTGTTTGCTTCCTTGTGTACAGGAAGTTTCCAGAAGTGTTCAGAAATGAAGATTCCTAAAGCATAGCTGGGCACTGGATGATGGAAATGATCCTCCACAATGGTAGGGCCCACACATGCTCGCACGAGCAATGTTCAAGTGTAGAGTTTCCCACACTCTCATTGATACTATCAACTTTATTATTTTCCAAGCTGACACCACGATTACATTCCTTAGGACAGTATTTTTCTGTTCACATCATCTTCCCTGATAGTTGTGGATTTTGTGAATGCAGAAACCTTGGGCAGCTCAGTTTTACATTCTTCCCATGAAATTTGTTGAGCTTAGTAAGTACACAATAAAGAATTACCAACAAATACATAATTTATTCACCTTGATCTGGGAGATGGGGAGCCCCACAAGGGCAGGGATGAAGTTTTCTGTTTATTCATCTGAGCTGAGGATGTCAGAGGGAATTCTAATAAGCCACAGAGAGGTAATCTAATCTGCATGGCAGCCACAGTTGGCCTGCAGACCAAAAACTATTTACAGCAGATTAGTATCAACCATTTGACCCAACTTTTGATCATTTTATTCACACTATTCATTGGATGTTTGACTATTGTGGGGTACTGCTTTCCCAATCTCTGGGACCATCTTCTTTAAATACCGAGAGGTCTGTTTCTCAGTGGGACACCCCACCCCTGGTCTAGATCTATTAGTGGGGCTAGGTAGAATCCCTGTACCCCTTGGACTAGGGCACTTCATGACTATGGTAAATGCCTCCTCCCCCGCTCTGTTGCCCCAACAGTCCCTCCAGGGTGACTCATTTTCTAAATAAGCTACTTGTGGTTTTGGTTTTGACATCACATGTGGAAGAATGAGTAATTTTTTAAGAGCCAGAATTATATTTGATCAGAATAAGACACACAGTGCATGTTACTCATGGTTTTAGGCCAATGGGTCAACACTGGTAACAAGTCCACTGACCTCTCACCCCCTTTCCCCCTTGGCCAGGTTTGTATGTACTGTATTATGTGGTTACACTGTGAAAAATTGATAAAAATTCTTTCCTATTGACCCTGCAAGATTAAATAAGATATAGCAAGGTGATTAAGGCCATACACCCTACTGTGCTATCGCTTGACTTTCTCTTTGTAGTGTGCATATGCATCTGCATGTGAGCACATGTATGCTGGCACACATGCATACATGTGAGCACATGTGGAGGCCTGAGGTTGTTACCTGGATGTCTTCCTTCTTTGTTCTCCACCTTGCATATTGAGACAGGGTCTCTGTCTGAATCTAGAACTGTTTCAGCTAGTCAGGGTAGCCAGTTTGTTCTGGGATTCCCTGTCTCTGCCTCCCACACACTAGGATGATAGGCAGGCTACCACACCCACCTGGGTTTTTTCCCACGAATTCTGAGGATCCAAACTGTGGTCTTCATACTTGTGTAGCAGGTGCTGTACCCGAGGAACCACGTTCAGAGCCCCTATTGTTTGGGTTTAAATCTTAGTTTCACCACTTGACCAACTGGCCGACCTTAAACAAGTTAGGGAATTTTGATATGCTGTCATTTCTTCAAACAAAACCGAAGATCTGTGACCCTTCTCCTTCACTGTTTCCCCAGATATATCTTAATTCCTTTCCCATAGTTCATTGGCTTTAGACCAATTACCGTTTACATTAGTATACATCTAAGTTTTGGATCTAACAGCTTCTTCGGATCTTCAGTTTTCTTATGAAGACACACAAATAGGTATAAAAACAGAATGCATGTGCTGACCTAGGATGCAGGCAGAGGTACAGCACTTACCTAGCATGAGTGAGGTCCTGAGACCCTGGGTTCCATCCCCAGCAGAGAGAGAGAGAGAGAGAGAGAGAGAGAGAGAGAGAGAGAGAGAGAGAGATTCCAACTCCCCTTGTCTTTTGTCTGGCTGTCTGTACCCTAGGTAAGTGTACTGCACAAGAAAGAATGGAAGGATATCACCCATCAGGTGCCATTCAATGGGTGAGGTGGGATTTTACTTCTTGTCCTACCTGCCTCAGTCCTTAGACCCTAAAACATGGTATAAATGTGACTCTGAAAGGAGACCTGGTGCCACCGAAATTCATTATCTGACCTCCTGGAATCCCTGCTTGTGAGCAGGGGTCAGACAGTGGCATTTTAAGGAATGTTAACTTGTTAAAACGTATCACATGCAGGGAATTATGTAGCTAAAATGTTAACATACTGATTTTTCTTAAACATATGTTAATGTGGAATTGATCTTCAGAGCATTAGCAGTCTTTGGAAACATCCTCAGAGAATCACGATGAAGTCGGAGTAAAATCCCTCAGAGCCTACCCCAGCAGCAGACCTTCAGGACTCCTGAGTCACAGCCGTGGGACCACATTCATCAGAGCCGGTTGCTTCTGTCTTGTTGGCCCTACCTTGTGTACGTTAGCTGAGGATAATGATGAAAGATGGGAGAGTGGGTCTAACTTGGCTGACATGCAAGCCGGGGTGTTATGCACATTAGAGTCTGCGAACTGAGTCAAATGGGCAGAAATGCCAAGCTGTTGACGGAAAGTCAGTGGTTCTAGGGGAGACGGATCCACTGGGGAGCTGTCAGGAGCGTCGGTATGTGGTTTAAGGTACAGACACATTCTCAACACAGACACATACACCTGCTGTCACATGCACACACACAACAACAGTAGTTTTGCCCTCCTGGACTTTTCACTGCCTACTCACAAACACACCTGCATGCCCCATGTATGTGCTCAACCTAGACAGGGAACCTCAGGGCTGAATCAAATGCCAGTTAATGCTGCTGCTTTTATTACACCAAGGTCGTGACATTCATTAGGTGAGGGACACAAAGGTTGGCGGACTGCTGTTATAGCGGCATGCATTCTCGTCTACAGCGCAGCTTTGGGAGGTCAAGGTTACTGCAGCTCACACACCAGGACTGCTCTCCAGAAGGAGAAAGGAGACACTGCAGTCCTTATTCTCTTGTTTCAATGGGCACAAGGAACTTCACCACCACAACAGTCTAGGGAGCGTGGGGTCAGGTGAGTGTGCTTTCAACAGGTGCTGCAGGACACCCAGCTTTTGGGGGGGAGTTCCTAAAACTCAGAGCCAATATTACTTCTAGGTAAGTACATTCTTCCCACAGGTAGCACTGACTACAAGGACATGCTGAGCTCTGCATCTGAGCTGGGTTAAGCTGCCAGGAGTCCTCCATTACAGAGGTCCTGGCTTCACAGGGGAGAATAAGACACGATGGCTCTGTCACAATAAGGCCACTAAATTCACAATGGCAATGACTTCAGAATAAAGCTCTTAAGACTACAGGGAAACAGCCCTTCCCTCTCCTGTCAGTCCCTCTCAGGGTAGGCACCTGCCCTGAGACTGTCACCTGGTCATTTCTGGGCTGCACAAATTACTGAGCACAAAGGAGCAGAGGAGGGCCACACATGTCAAGTCATGGGACATGGCCACCAAACGTGGCAGACTGTTGTTGGTGAATGTCTTAGTTGCCTTTCCTGGTCGGGTCGGGCGCCCGCCCTCGTGTATCTGGAGAGCTAATCTGAAAAGAGGCTGGCAAAGGACTTCCTCAAGCTCCGGATGGTCTCCGCTTTGGCTTCATCCTCATTGGCTGAAGACCGGAAGAAGGAGGACTCAGAGAAGCTGAACGCATTTGTCAGGGACTGCGACTTGCTTGAAGATAAAAACCAGAGAGAACATGAGGAGGGTGTTCCTCGTGAGGCAGCCAAGGGCTGTGACAGGAGGGTGCACAACAAGAACTCCCCACTCCCTCCCCAGGGAGAACAGGGTAGCAGGAGATGGCTGGGAGGGCTGGGCTAGGCACTAGGAAGCCCTTGGCTACTTCCTCACGTCAGTGCTGCTGAAACAGGAAGGGATGGGAGCAGTGTGGGGGCCAGAGAGAGGGTGAGAGCGAGAGGGGAAACAGGAAGAATGGGTGACTCAAAGGCTGTGTCTTTCATTTGAGGCTAAAAGTCCCTGATTTCTAAGTGTGGATCTAGGCACCTCACACCCTCTTCCTTTGACGAAAGCAGATACCAGCACGTGTGGGCTCCTGGCCTCTTTTTCATCAACTGTCAAGATGGACTCAACTTCAGAGACTTGATTCTGCCCCAGAGTGGCTTCAGGCAAGCCACGTGTCACTCTGGCCCTGGGATTTTCATGTGTGGCATGAAGATTTTGGTAGGAGGATGACCTCTGGGTCCTCTTGGTTCCTCCTATTTCTCTCTTATTTCAGAGGAACCTTCAGTTTGACCCACAAAGTCTAATGCCTCTATTTTCATGGCCTTGCATTTATTATTATTTTTAAAGATAGGATCTCATGTATCTCAGGCTGACCTTGAACTCCCTGTGTAGCTGAATATACCCTTGGACTTCTATCTCCTAAGTGCTTGATGATAGAAATGTACCACCACACCGTGTTGGATGCAGAGCTAGGGATCAAACTCAGGGCTCTGTGCATGCTAGGCAAGCATTCTGCTGACTGAGCTACAGCTCTAGCCTCATGTCCCTGTTCTCATTGTGGTCACAATCACCCCTGTAGCCTTCCTCAGATGAACCTTGATATGAGGTTTGTGGGATTCGGGGTATATAGGAGTAAAAGAGACACTTTATTGGGCCACGATTATTAAGCAATATTATAATGAAGAAAAAAAAAACCAACCACCCCTCCACACACACACAGATGCACACACACATTTTAGGAACTTATCCTTTCATAGCAAATGATTCAGAAAGAAAAACTGTGAAGGCTGTTGGCTGGGGGGAAGCCACACCACAATGCAGGAGGAAATGTGAGGTTTGGCTTCCCCGGCAGCCTGGCTTGTCTCTTGACTCCCACTGGGTCTTTCTGGCTCTAGGACTCCTCTGGGACCTCCATCCCTCTCCTAAATGCTGGGTGCATCCAGGGAAGTCTCACCTGTGTGTCATTCTCTCCTCCCACAGGGACTGTGGACAGGTGTCCCGCCTTTCATTAGGGCTGGTGACGAGCTGTAGCATGCTGGGAAGGAGACTTCTGCATGCACAAGCAGAGGGCACCGGGTACAAGCCTCCTGCTCATCACCAGAAGCTGGCTCTGCTCATCAGCTTCACCCAGAGGTAATGACAACCCATAAGCTCGCTTTTATACTGGGGCCAGGGCAGCTGTGATGATCCCACTCAGCAAGGACAAACTGCTGAACTGGGGAGGTGACAAGTCGGATATAAGAGGCACTATTGGCTTGAGCAGGAGAACAACAGTAGCCATGCCTCTTCTATTGTGTGCGACTAGAAGACCTGGAGAAGTGACCATCCGGACACTCAAGCCCCAGCTCTGCCACTGATTTAGATGGGTAGCTCTGAGCCAAGTTTTCTTTTTATGTGCACAATTCACGGGTGCTTACCTGGACTCTGAAAGTCCACACACAGCCTCTCTTGCTCTCTAAAGGTTCACTATTGTCCATCACTTTTGAGCAGCGGTTCTCAACTTTCCTAATGCTGCAACCCTTTAATACAGTTCATGTGGTGGTGACCCCCAACCATAAAATTATTTTCATGGCTACTTCATAACCGTAATTTTACTACTGTTATGAATCATAATGTAAATATCTTAGGTGACACCTGTGAAAGGGTCATTTGACCTCCAAAAGGGTCATATCCCACAGGTTGAGAACCACTTCTTTTGACCTACAAGCAGGGGAGGTCACTCCAGTGTCCTGCTGCTGCTGCTGTGCCTGCTACGAGTGGTAACAGAGTCTGCAGAGCAATATTAAAACTGGCATGTGTGGCTCTGGGGAGTGGGCAGAGCGGGCTGCACTGGGACCGCCCTCCCAAGGACAGACAGAACTACTTCTTTCTAAGGGCTCCACAAGTCTCTGTGCAGCAGAACAGTGTGGAGGGGCCTCTGGGCTGACCGCTGAGAAGGAGGGTACCAAGGAGGATGGATCTCTTTTGAACTACCAGGTACCAGCTTTGCTACCTACACTTCCTCCAGAAAGGTAAAAGTTGAGATAGAGTTAAGCATTTCTCCCTTTTCCTTTGGGCAGCCTTGCTGATTGCACACCCTTGAGTCAGAAGTAGGAAAGACTTTAAGGGTTTTTGTTTGTTTGTTTTTTAGGTTTAGGAGACAGGCATATGGAAAAAAAAGAGTGGGAGTCTCAAGTTAGCATGAGGCTAGACAGAGACGGACTGTTGTAATTCCTCACCAAGAAAGCGGTGGGTGTGAGCATCCAGCTCAACCTGAGGCAAGATTTAGTTTCCCTCTTTCGTCCCTTCCTAAGTCAATCTAGCCGTTCTTCTCACACACAGCAAAAAACAAACAAACAAAACGCCCACAACCATCACCACCACCAACTCCTCCCCCAAGTCAGCAACTATCTGTGGCAACCTGAAGGTGTTTCTGCAGCAGGTCAGAGGCCCACAGCCCATGAGGAGGGACAGGAAAGGGGGGAAGGAGCTGCTGGGTTAGCTTACTTGAGCTGTGGGTGAGGCTGGGGCTTCTGTGGTGGAGCAGCCTGGGGTAGCTGGGCCTCTGCCAGGGAGCTGCTGCTGGAGGATGCATCTCCGTGGGTGGTGGTGGGGCCGCCCGGCCTCTGAGGAGCCGAGGAAGAAGAAGAGGAGGAGGAGGAGGAAGAGGAAGAAGATGGCAGTGATGGTCCCGAAGGGAGCCGACGTGGAGGCAGCACCTTGCCTGAGGGCTGCATTCCTTGGGGTTGCCCAGGGCCCCCTAGGTTCAGTACAAGAAAAACTTCATAATTTAACCATCTCAAAGGGTTTCCGTAGTAGAATCTCTATCTCAAACGGTGTGGTTAGATCATTGCTAATAGGATAAGTGATATTGTAAGTAGCTACCCAAAGCTCTGAGGGCTGGGAAGGGAGTCCTTAGACAAGACATCACCACTGTTTGCTCCTCCTCAGAGACTTGGCAACTTAGTCACAGCAGAAGTCAGAAGGGCAGGGAAGAAGGCAGAGGACTGGGAAGCCCCACAGAGTGAAGCTCCCATACAGAGGGCCTCCTGACCAGAGGGGCCTCTGTTCTACTTCCTAGAAGTCCTCAAGAAGAAGCCACCCTGCTCTAAGGATTCCTAAGAAACCCCCAAATCTACACAGAAGATGCAGGAGTCAGAACACTTGAGAAAATACTCTCCCAGTGACACTTCCCCCAGCAAGATGCCAAGCTTCTCTGGGCCTCGGTTTCCCCAACCATAAACCATCTAAAGGTCCTACAACTATCTTTTAAAGATAGTAGTTGTTTCAAAGATGATAACGGATGAGAAAGTTGTTCAGAAAGGATTCTGTGCCTTAAGATCCTCAGTGACTGACATTGTTTCCATGGAGCTGCCTTCATCCTGCTCCAAGCCTGCAGGTGTCTGATTACCACACCCATCCCACCTGGGCTTCACTGGTGCATTAACTCCCACGACCAGGATCAGTCCTTTCTTCCCAGGCACTCTTTACCTGAGTGCTATCCTCAAGGGCCCCATCATGACAAACTGCTCAGGTGTGTGGGGAAATTCTCCAGACAGTCAAACCCCAGGTTCCCCCAGGGATGTTGTGGGCACCGTCTGGCAAAGAGCCCCCTTAATAACAGCATACCTTTTACCCAGCATGAGACACAGAACCATCAGTTAGATGGCCTGTTGAGAAAAAAGCCCTCCTTTGTCTAGAGGGTGAAGGACAGAAAGTGTGGTTCATACTTTCTGGAAGGGGGTCTGCCATCTTTGAAGTCAAAAGATGACCCCATGGGCACACACTGACGAGTAAAAGTGATTCCTAATTGTCCTGGAAAACACAGTTTCTCACCTCAATCCCAGAGTCTACACTCATGGGCCTGCCATAGCTGAGACTGGTCCTGTTAGTTTCTAGAAACCAGAACACTCCTATGTCCTCTACAGAGGCAGAGTGTGCCTATGCTACTGTGCACCCAGGATTATTAGCTCATTTCCCTTAGGTGACATGGGCTCCCCTTTATTATCAGTCACCAATTAATAGCAGGGTCTGTTACACATAAAAATACATATGTAAGATAGATATGTGGGATTCTGCACGTTTAAGGAGTTCAAAGCCACATCGGGTAACTACATGATCAGCCAATTATTTCACGGTAACCAGCTTCTGTCCCCTGAAGTCTGACGCCAAGACTATGCCTTCATTAGCATTGTTACTGCATCAGCATCTCTTTCGGGTGGATAGCTCAGCCTCTTGTATCACAAACCTGAGTGCTTGCCCACCTGTACAGAGGTAATCGAATAGCCAGAAACTTTACAACTTAACACTGAAGACAGATATAACTTTTCCTTTATTGCACATTGAGCTGTACAAGAGAATCACAAAAGAGAGGTGCTTCGTCACACTTCCAGCATCGGCTGAGCACCTCCCAGCCAGATCAGTACAAAACGGGAGGCGGGGGACAACATTGGAAAAGAGATGGGAACAGAACACCTGAACAGAAACCCTACACTGTGACAAAAGTGCCCCCCAGGCCACAGAGTTGTCCCTTAGCATGCTGCCGGAGGGCACGTGATAGTCAGGTGATGCTGTCTGCTTGCGTGTGGCAGTGGGAGCTGTCATCAGCATCTAACCCCCACCTGAGAGGCCTTGGCTGACACCACCCTGGAGCCTGACTGAATTCAAATGGCAACTTTGTATTTGTGGCTCACAAATGTCACATGAAAAGCACCTGGATGTAACACACTGATAACATGCAGAGAAGCAACACCACCATCAGCTCACAACTTGGACAAAAAAAAAAAAAAAAAAAAAAAGTAAAAAACGAAAGTGTATTCCTCCATTCTGGGAGATGTTCCTTTGCTCTCTTCAAGGATTTCTTTAGACTAGGAGGTGTTTAAGGACCTGACTCTTAACCCACCTGAAAGTGCATATATGTATATATTTACAACTGACTGACTGCCATCTTTATCTAAGGGAAGGGTCACAGACAGATGACAACATTCACACTATACACATTTTTCTACAGCCTCAGAATTTTCCAGAAACCAAAAGAGAAACCAGGGCATGTGCCCCTTGACTCAGTTACATACAACCGACCCTGCTCACTCCTCAGACCTGGTAGTCCAGAACCCGGCCCTGTCACCACGAAGGTGGGGAATGTAAAAGTTGAGCCAGAAGCATTTCTTCTAAAAGGCAGACTGCTGACATGAGCCCCCGTATGGGCTGTGGGACTAGAGAAGGCCACTTGGAACCCATTCCAGCCCTGCCCATGGCAAGATGAGGCACTGACCCTCTAGTTCTGGCTTAATTAACAACTATGTCATCTGCTCGAGGCTCCTTGTCAGAAGGAAGGACAGACACAGGTATGGGGCCTCTGTCCAACACACACACGGACATCTGAGCCAGATTTTTCCAGAAAGCTCCCCGGTTTGGGTTCTCCAAAGAGGCCAAGACTAAGAACTAAAGGGCTCAAGCCCAGAGCTATGTAGGTAGAGTACCCAGTCAGGTGACAGGAGACATGTCTGATTTGGTCTCATGTTAGGAAGCCTGAGGAATGATCAACTCCGCCTCAGACTGTCAGTCATTCCCTGTACTCTCTGTTCAACACAGCTAGACAATCAGCTCTGTTCACAGGTCAAGCTTTGAGGAATACACAGTAGCCCCAGTTCCACAGAAGCACACATGGCCAGCTCAGAAACAGCAACCGCAGGCACCGAGAGCAACACACAGAGACTAGGGGATCACTTGGATATTGCACATTGGCGGCCCCTTATTAGTTTCTTAACCTTGTAGCTAGTTAATAGTCAAAATGAAGAGAACACAGGTCTATAAAATACAGAACACATTCCTGGAAATTTGTATTTTGTCACTAAAAACACAGGAGCTCTGCAGCCACAGCCAGCTTATTCACACAAACTCAAACTGCACCAGATGGTAGCGGATGGAGAAAAAGACGGATGCCTTCAAATTCAACAGATGGAACTAGGAAAAGTAGACCTTGGAAATCTCTTAGAAGTGCTATCTATTTACCCTAGTCATGCAGGGAGGAAGTAAAACACAGGTCACTGAAGATCCCAAGCACTCATGGAGGTAAGTGGGAGGAGGTGAGTCTGAGCCTGGGGGAGGAGGAGAGAAGCCTGGCTGCCCTTATGGTGGCTGTTTCTCCCCATCTGCCCCAGTGCTCAGACCTCACCCCTCACTGTGTGCCGCTGTAAGAACACTATCAAACCACCAGAAGACAGTCACACTGGACTTGAGAGGCACGATTCTTTTGTACACTGTTGACAAACAGCCCTGGAACCACAAGTTATACAGAAGACGTAAAAGCGTTACAAGCACAAACAGCGACAGGTGAGCTACCAGACAAGCTGACACTGCATAGGAGAAACAGTCCAGTCAGCACTGAGAGGGACACAGCAGCGGACCGGCCGGCTGGACGGTCTGCCGCTCCCCTCCCCGCCTTCCTTTCTTTTCTCTTCTTTTTGTTTTTGGCTTAAATTTTCTGCTTTGAAAAATGAACTACTGATCACTTTAAGAAGCTTGGACTTGTTTTGGACCTACTGCAATGCCATTACAGTCGAGAATATACTGTAAACAACCTTGGGGGGGTGGCCGCTGAGGTGGGGTCTTGCTGGAGTCCGGTTCCTTAAGTGTTCCACTCTGCAAGACAGAAACAAAAAAGCCACAAGAGATAAAAACAAAGTTCCAAGCAAACGCCAAAGAGAAGTGCAGTGGCCAGGCTGCGCTGGGGTCCTGGGATCTGCTCAGGAAGTCCTGACGTTCAGACCTCCAGACCTCCAAGGACCCTCAGCCTCTGGACTGTGGCTGGTTAGGGAGTAGACAGTGTGGGGCTTGGAACTGCTGAGAGAACTCTAAGACATCCTCAAGCCTCTTTCATTTCCTTACTGGAGACTTACTCTATTTAGAACTTCAAGTTTGTTCTCACAACACACAGCCTGACATCCAGGTTCACTTTGTATTTACAGGCCCAGCATCTGATAGGAAAGCTGCTGGGCTGTACATGGCTCTGGGGGAGGGTAGGTAATAGGGACTGGGGGAGGGTGGGGTAGGTGTGTGAGCTTAGATGTATGAACTTTCTAATCAGTATGAACTGTAGGATGGGTTCTGTTGGGGGGGCTAACTAGGGGTCTGACCACTCTTGGGGACAGGCTGTACCCCCTGAGGGAGCGGGCCCTGAAGGAGGGACCACTGTTTGCTTCTCAGAACCTTCTTACCCAGGAGGAGGGTGAGATGCTAACACTGGTAAAGTACTCAGGGCCAAGTTGTTTTGCTGCCTCCAACTGCAGAATCATAGTCTGCCCAACGACGTGGTTCTGCTCCCACGCTTCCTCTCCTCCCAGCTGTGATTCTGATTATGTCCTGACAGGATCAAAGGTGCACGTGACTTGGTTTGTCTCACACTTGTGTTTCAGGCACGTTTGGAGCTTGTCTTCGGTGCACCGGAAACATTCTCTAAACCCAAGGTGTGCCAAGTGGGCCAATGGTGATGTCAGAGCGTACCTCCCCACCCGGGGCTGTGAAGTGGGCTAAATGTGCCTTCGAGCTGTCTCTCACTTCCCTCTCAGGGCCCCTCACCCCTGGAGATAATCTTCCCACACCAGTGCCCTTTCTCCCCCTGCTTCCCACTTCCCTGGGCTTGAGTCCGGCCATTTCTCTCCTCCAGCTTCCCATGGCCAGTTCCTAGCTCCTACCCTAGAAGGACAAGTGTTCCCTTCCCAGTATCTCAATCTTTCAACAATGACACCACCTCCAGCTGTACAGGATTTTATACCGTAACGGGCATGACCTCTGACGTGCCCTGGGTACCCCTCAGCAGGGAAGTCCACCTTGCCTGTCGACCACCTTCAGCACCAGCACAGAAACCGGCATTTCCAGCCCCGTCTTCCAAGCACTCTCACTGGGTGTGGGAGACCTGTTCTGAGCCCTGACACACACACACACACACACACACACACACACACACACACACACTCATCCACCAGAGCTCCTCGCTTCTTCCCTCTGGTGCCGTCTTCCATTTACCACCTTTGGTCAAGCAGTTATCAGTTTTTGCTCACACAATAGTTCCCAATCCCTTCAACTCACCTAATCTTTCTTCTTCGTGGCACCGTGACCCTCCTATCACCTCTCACTAGTTGTGCCACTTAGTTCTCTAGTTCTGAAATTTCTCGGGTGTTCGCTGTGTGCCGGGTAAACGGGCCCTCTATGCGGTCTCTCTCTCCCACCTAACAATGGCTGTATGTGGTAGACACCGCTTTATTAACACGCCCAGTTGCTTCAGCTCTGTTGGAATCAGCCTTTCTAGCCTTCAGTTCCCTACATGTCCTAAAAGCACCCCTGCCTTCTGGTCCAAACCTTATTGTTCAGTCTTTTTCTAGGCCATATGTTCAGTGTCGTGGCCTTGCCTTATCCAAGACAGATTCTCAGGCATAGGACAGCACAAGTCAAATTTGTGGAGCTTCTAGACTGGTTCTTGCCAGTTTTCTCCCTCAGGCCTCACAGAAGGCACTCACCATGCAGGCTGATCCTGGCTCTCCTCAGCCACAGAAATATACATGTGAGACTTCCAAGGATATAATGAAACCCAAAGTGCCCTTCCCAAAGCTCTGGGAGAAGAGGTCCCAGAGGCAGTCCTCAGGGCTAGAGCCTGGGAACGTGCCTTGGCTACCCTTGATGGCGCCTACAGAGCTTCTCCTGTCCCTGGTTCCACTGAGGTTGTGGACTGAAGACTTCTCAGGGGCTGAGGGAGGCCACGAGGAGAGTCCCTTAGGACTGTCCCTTGCCAGGCTGAGACACTCTGACTCCTCCCACAAGCCTGCTGTCTGCTAGAAGCCGAGGGCTTATTCCCTATGGAGTTTGGCTACCACGGGATCTGTCTCCAGTCACCAAGAGCCTCCTGGGATGCTGAATTCCACAGAAGTCTGGCCACTCTGGCGTCACTGCCAAAATTTGGCCCATAGCCAGCCCAAGACAGGAACTTACGGTCAGCCTGAGCGGCCCGGGTGCTCTCAGGAAGCTGGTTGACTCAAACAGGTAAGGCTGTTTAGTGCAGCTCCTGTGACCAGTACGTAGAAAGGGGGGGAGCCCCATGACACCCTGGACTTAAGGAGTGACTGCTAGAGGGTGTCAGTGTGATGCCACTGCCCCAACTAATGTGGCTGAAGGTGCATGTGTGTCTTAGGAAGGGAGAGAAGCAGATCCATTGCCTTCTGGCTTGGTCAAGCCTCATCGGAAAGCGCCGTCACCACTTTGGGCACCTCTTTAAAGGGGGTGCATTGGCAGAGTCTGTGAAGAGATAGGGCTTGAGAGACTGAGAACAACTTTCCTTATGTGACCTCTGAATCTCAATTTCCCCAAATGGTCAGACTCCATGGCTTAAATGATGTGCCTGCCCCTGGCAGCACCGGTGTTCAGTGGGAATCACGTCCAGGGTAGCCTAGGTAGTGGTGACTTTCCCTCCACGAGCCCTTCAACCAGCACCTAGAAAAACTCTGGCCAGAGATACTGTACAGGGGACACAAGTCGTCACAGGCAGATGACTTCTGCTGGCTCCTCTAGCTCCAGGCTTCCACTAATTCTTTGTGCATTTTTTTCAACTCTTTGGATGACTGGGGTAAGAGATAAGCCCTTCTTAGCAGTACAGTCTTGAGGCAAGAAAAGCCCCAGGGCTGCTGGGCCTGACAGAGACATCCTGCAGGCACAGGCTTGGGGGGACTCAGTGAGGAGGGTGTGCTGCTGCCCATAGAGGCTAACTAGGCTGATATCCTACTCTGCTGGGTCTATGGGAATTTAGCAATCAAGGGAGCCAGGGGGCAGGGCAGATGAATGTCCCATGAAGCAGTTGGTGAAGCGCAGATTCTCTCTTGTGTTGGTTGACAGGCCAAGCATTTAGCTATGAGGGGAGTAGAGCAAGTTTCCTCATACAGTATCACAAATGCCCAGGTTTCTCTTTCTTTCCTTCCCCTGTGCTCTCACAGGCACATCAAAAAGCCATGGCACACGGTATTGCACAGAGCCTCCAGAGCTGTAGGTCAGATCCAGCTCTCCTTAGCAGCCAGGTGACTCAGGGTAATCATCATTGTCTTTCCTGACACGTGAACAAACACAGAATCACTAGCCCAATATCTCACATGTCGAGGCTTTAAAACAACAGATGAGCTTTAGAAACCATGAAGTCCTGGCCAGTGAGTGATCTAAGTCAACCTAATTGCTTTTATTTAAGTAAGAATAACTCTATAGTGTGAGAACATCATGCACCAGTGGAGAAGACATTGCTGGACGGCTTCTTGTCATCTTGTATACAGTAGTTCTTACATGGAGGCTTCTGGATTGGCTTAGACCATAGACTATGCCTTCCCTCTGTGGATCAATGCCTTTGTTTTGAAAGATATACTCAGTTGCAAAAAAAAAAAAAAAAAGTCAGATTAGGAAGAGTAAATGGCTCCTGAGATGAGTGGAGAGGAAACCACTGGCCTGGGAGAGAAACCAAGCCCATGGCTATGGATCTATGGGGTTTTGCTAAAGGGACCTCTATTTTCCACCCTATGGCTTTTGTTAGACTGGCAGAGGAGCTCCTATCTGAGAGAGGCCCCAACAGGATGGAAAGCTGAGGAAGGAAAGACATTGAGTGACTCAACTTTTGAGAATTGTTGGCTTAACACCAGCTGCCCCCACCAGGAGGAAGGCCTGTGCTTGCTCAGCATATCTGAGACAGGAAATTGGGAAAGGGTCCCAGGGTCTGGCCCCAGGAAAGGGGCCAGGCCAAGCTCCTTGCTGGCCACGCCACAGAACTATTCTGATCAGTTCCCCCAGGCCTCACTTCCCCGGTCCAGTACTCCAGGGAGAATGAAGCAGCGGGAAGGAATGTGGTCAGGAGGTTGCAGAGCAAAGGGGAGAGTATGTTTTCAGCACCTTGAGACCTTTCTGACCTTGCTACTGCCCCCCTTCCTTCCTCTACAAGGGTATAAAAGGTATCCAAGGATGAGCTGATGCTCCTTCCCTCCCGGGGGAACCACTCTGCTGGCAAAGACCATTGCCTGGACAGTGGCCCCCCCATAACCTGAGGACACCAGAAATGGTCCATAGGGGCCACAAGTCCTATGGGGGCTCTGAGGATCAGGTCACCCTAGGTCAGAATGTCAGTTTCGAGTGATTAAAGATGTCCCTAAAAGTAAAGACAGTCCCAAAATAGCCGGTTTCTCTTAATAGTTCGTTAAGGGATCTAGTCACTGGTGGCTTTATCTGAACCTGCCCCCAATCTCCTTGAGTTCTCAGCTTCTACTCACTGGGGAACACGTTCTCTGAAGCCAGTCCTGCTGTGGGAAGCAGGAAGGCTTTGGTTTGTCCTAACTTTACCTCTTAGAACAAACGAAACAGCCCCGATGTGGGATCCGAGAGACAGCTGTGCCCTTCCTTAAGTGGGCTGCACTTCTCAGAGTGAAGAGATCCCTTCTCAGTCTTGGTCTCCTTGGACTTACAAGCTCCCAGGAAAGTTTATTTATTACATCTTATGTGTGTGAGTGTTTGCCTGCATGTATGTACGGGTACCATTTGTGTGCTTGGTGCCTACAGAGGCCAGAGAAAGGTGTCACTATCTTCTGGTACACAGTTGTGAGCTAGTAACTGAACCTGGGTCCTCTGCAAGAGCAGCCAGTGCTCTTAACCACAGAGCCGTTTCCCCAGCCCCTCAGTCCTGAACTTTTCCCACTACTTCTCCCAGGTCTGGTGGTTGCATGCAGCCTGGAGCACACAATACTCTAGTTCTGGAAGATTCTGAGACTTACTTGCTCCATCAGCTCCCACCCACCCTTTCACCACCTCCCTAATAAGTAGCTTATTCTGCTGAGGTCTGAACATTAATGTGACAGTCACATGGTCCAGAGCGACGGTTTCTGCTCTCAGTATCGGTGAGTCGATTACTTATACAAGGTCAAAGCCTGTCTTCCAGCAGATTTGCCTCTGGGACCATTTCTAATCCGTGACGGCATCAGAAAGCTAAAGACATTGAGTCATAGGCTTCTGGAAACAGCTGGCAGCCAACTGCAGTTCTTTTAACTTGTTGTGCTTTGTTTTAGACAGGGTCCCATGTATCCCAAGCTAGCATCAAACTTGCTGTGTAGCCAAGGATGACCTTCAGCCTCCACCATGAGAATGCTGGGATTGCAGGTGTGCCACCACACCTGTGCTGGGGACTGATCGCAGGGCTTCATGCATGCTATGCAAGTACTCCCCCAGCTGAACTACGTCCTCTGCCACAGTCCTTCTGTCCATCGCGTAGATGAGCCACCAACATCCTGGTCTCTCCTCTGATCGCACTCAGCTGGAATCCATCCTGTTACACTATCACCCTCAGACTAGAAGCAACATCCAGTATGTGATGCGATCAGCTTGGGGTGAAGAAAGCTTCACCTTGTCCCGGGTACCAAATGCACATCAACACTTCCAAAGGCCTAGTCTTAAACCAGTTCTCTATGCGTCTTACCCACAAGTCAAATAGGCAGCTGACTAAATGCATAACCAAGGAGCACTGAAGAAAGGCCAGGCCTTGCTTCACTCCTCAGCATCTCAGATTCCTGGATTATCATTTGGTCTTTTCTCCCTGGAAGATTTTACAGGAATATAAAAAGTGTGAGGCCAATGAAGAGACATGAAAACAAACAAAACCCAGCACATGAAGACAAGGAAGCCATCTCTCTTGACAATACCTGACTGTCTCTCCCTTGTTTCTGGAGGTCTGGAAAGCAGCTCTCAGCTCTCTCCAGAGCCCCAGCTTCAGGCCTGTCTAGATCCTGATGACACACCCCACACTTCTCAGGGATTTCCCAGCTGTCCAGCTGTTCTTGACACATCCAGCAGCCCTAGGTGGTAGGTTTCTCCAAAGCCCTAGAGATGAAATAGAAAGCAATTCCCTATTCTCAAAGATTGAATGTGTTTGGGGGATGGGTGAGTAGGAGGGAGGGTAACTGGGAAAGAGGCTCCGTTTGTGTAGACCACAGAGGCTCTGCAACCGTTGGCCACCAGGTGTCACTGCCACCCTGAGAACAGCATACCCTGGGGCAGCCTGGCGGTCCAGCCAGGCTGTGAGACTAAGCCGTGGACGGCCAAATCAAGCTTTGCTATTCACCTCTCAGCTTTGGTGATGTGGCCAGTACCTCCCTGGATCTTGGAAGGCTGCACAGCAGCTAGCAGCTTATGTTTTCCGTGTTTAATCCACTCCAGGTAAGGGGCGGGCTCACAGCAAGGCACGGTATACCCGCTCCTCACCATCCTCTCCTCCCTCCCTCCAGCCTCCTTCAGGTGATCTCTAATCACAGGAAGGAATGCTCTGGTGACAGCACAGGAATGGACAGAAAGAGAGGACAGACAAGCTCGTCACAAGTCTGTCCTGGTCCTCTTCTGTATCACTGACATCACTGAGCCAAGAGCAGGTCACAGAGCTATGCAACGCAAGCCAGGAGCTCTTTCTCTTTCAGCCTGTGGTTCCATGGTCACAGAAGACACTAACAAGAGTGGCTTGACTGAGCAGTGGCATTCGTGACACACGCAGGGGTTTGGCAGGAGACGTGACATGCGGGCTGGGACCCAGGCCATGTTTCTTGGTTTTTATCTCTTCTGCTCGCACACTTCCAGGGCTTCCTTAGGATCTAGACACGTGACCCCAAACAGGATGAAAGGGCCATTAAAGACATTGATTCCAAACAGGGACATATGATCACTTACTTGTGCGAAGCCTACCACAGGGACAGAGGTGGTGGAAGAGATTTGCCTGGATAGGAGGAACACTGTACCCTTGTCATTTGTAAAGAGCTGTTACTAAATGCAGAGGTATTAAAAACAGATTTATATTTGTTACTTACTGTGCTTTACAATTTCTAGAGACAACTGACTACAACCTGGGCAAACTGCTCTCAACCACCCTTTATTGAATACCTGTGACATTCGGGTATGAGCTGCATAACAATCTTTAGCTCAATGATTGGCCATGTATATGATGGTGGGCTCATGAAATTACATTGCCTAGTGATGCCATGGCCTCTTAGTGTACAGGCCCGCACTGCATCGATGAAGTCACACGAGATCAAAACTCTCCAGGAGTATCCCAGTTGCAGAGCCCCACATGAGTCCTTTCCATGGAGAGTAGAGTCTAGAGGCTTCGCGAAGCCCTTGAGATGAAATGGTGAACAAATTCCAGCTTTCAAGGAGTGTGCCTTCTAGGAGAAGTGACAAACAAAAGAGTCGCACAATCCGCTGACAGGAAGTGGGAGAACACAAGGGAAGAGGGGAGGGGAGCAGCCGCTAAGCCTCGGCAACTCTGGACAACTGAAGAAACGTTAGACTGTCGTCAAAGTTCCTGTACCAAACAGTGAGCTGTGCCGAAAGCCAAGGAGGGAAGACATTTTAGGGAGAGGCTAAACGAGCTATATAGGCCTTTGGGACTAGCGTGGCTTGGTACAGAGCACAAACCGTAGGATGGCCAGGGGTGAGATTGGGTGACGGCCTATGTAAACAGCCTGGGGAAATTTAGGCAAAGGGAAGGGATAAGGCGTTGGTAGAAATGCAAGGTCTGTGCTCTGCCTA
>CABHPQ010171838.1:10351-29117 GCA_902168405.1 Peromyscus aztecus | reverse complement strand
GGGTGGGAGGTGGCATTCTTCCACAGGGGAAACAGTCTGTGTAGGCCCCAGGATCAGTGGGGAGAGCTCAGCGTGGGACTCAAAGGCAAAGGGTGCATGGTAAAGGTGCTAGATGGTGACCCAGGCTGCTGAAGGAGAGTGTAGAGAGAAGAGGGTTGACCACCTCCCAAGGCCTGGAGTTGTCTCCTTCCAATTCTTCATAAATAAAACTTCACAGTAATAGAAAAATGTCAACGTCTAGGACCAAACAGGCCAGTTTCTGGCCAGGGAGTCAGTATGGTGAGGTCCAAGGGTGAAACCTGGCTTGGGCTGTGGTCAGGTATCACTGTGCCTTGGGGGGCCAGGAGCACTGCTCTTTTGCCCTGTGTCGGGGTGTAGGGTGGGGCTGTAGCCCACACTGAGGTGTAGAGGAGCTGAGGTAGTCGGAATGGCCAGTCAGGCTTCTGGACAAGAGAAGACAGAGCCAGGAGTCACGCCACTGGAGCAGACTCCAGGCAAGCTTGGGGCTGTGCTGAAAACCTATGGGCCTTGGCTCTTGGGAGATCCAGGGGTATGGACGAGGGGACACCTGTGGACCTGCACAGGGCTGGGCTCCACAAAGGCTGCCTGGCCCTCAGGGAGCCGAGGCATTTCACAGGAAGAGACTCCTCTGTGATGACCAGAGGCAGCCACAGACCCACTGGCCAGGCCTAGCCCAGGTACCTGAGCAAATGTTCCTGCAGGGGCCACCAGGGTCTCTTACCAGGATAGAGGGGCCAGGCTACAGGCCTAGGCTAGGAGGGATCCAGGTCCTCAGATGACCTCCAGTCAGGGAAGTTCCAGCTGTTCCTGGGCCTCACTTTCTGGGAATTTCTGGGAGTTCCTCTCTGGCTCTCTGTACCACATCACACCCAGGGGCACAGAAGGCCCAGACCCTTCACCTTCCACCTGGGACCAAAGACTCTGCCATGCACCGTAGCTCCAGCCCAGGACCCCAAGGACTTGAGGGCAAAGGTGCTGGTGGCCCAGCAACATTAGAGCACCTGGAACTTGAGGGAGCAGGTGAGATTGCTATGCACCAGATCCCACATGGCCAGCAGCTCAGCGGGTAGCAGCTTGTGTACCACAAGCATGGCACGGTAGAAGCAGGGCTCCTTGTTCATACGGCTGCCTCGGACCCGAGAGATGCCAAAGGTCTTGAAGCCCTCGTGGCCTGTAGGCTGCACCCCCAGCACCTCCAAGCACATGCCCAGGAAAACGTCATCAATAGGGAAGAGTTCCACAGTGTCACAGGCATGGTGGAGATGCCGAGCTAGGCTACCAGACATGAGGAAACCCCCACCGCCAGCATAGGGCGGGTAGGTGGACTTGCTATACATGACGGTGGGGATGTAGTATTTGTTATCTTTTTTGCGGATGGGCCGAGCGTGCTTTAGGACATCACCTACAAATAGGTTTTCCTGGGGCTGCCGGTCAGACAGAAACTCGAGCAGGTTGGTGGGGTTGACAAAGACATCATCGTCACCTTTGAAGATGAAGGGGACATTGGGACAGTAAATGTCAAGCCACTTAAGGAAGTGGATCTCCTTGAGGGTCAGGTTGAAGAAGCTGTCAAGGAAGTCCCACTGTAGGATGTCACCATAGAGACGGTCCTCGTAGGCCAGCAGCTGCTGATAGTGGGTCCGCTCCTCTTGCTTGGAGGCTGTGCCCAGCAGGAAGAGGGTACGCACAGCACCCCTGCCCTGGCCTGCTGACTCCCACTCATGGCCCCAGGTCTGACGGATGACCTCGCGGCGGTCATGCTGTGTAATGACTGACTTGACCACCACCAACAGATAGATGTCACCTTCGCACTTCTCTGGATGGTTCAGCAACATGGGAAAATAGCGGCAATGGCGATAGGCTAGAAACTGCCGGAAATGTGGCTCAAGACTCTGGAACCAGGGCTGATGGGTCAGATTGATGTTGATAGAACAGTTAGTGGTAATCACATCCCAGGTCTGGGGTCCCTGAGGGGATATTGGGGTGGGAGCCACTACTTCCTTTGAACTTTTCCAGAAGCTGTTAGAGTTGACTACATTTCCAGTTTTGGGTGGCCCCGGTGTGGGTGGTAGAGGATCCTGCAGAAATTGGCCAGGGGTTACACTGCGCTGGAATACAGTGACAGCCACCATGAGGGCCAGCGCCAGGCACACACTCTTGTAGAGGGTTTTCTTCCTAGGAGGAGCGTAGAGAAGAGGGTGAGCTGGCACTTCCGAGGATTAGATGGCCACAGATGGGCCAGTGCACTCCACTTCCTGGAAGGTCAGAGGATCCTGATTCCTTTCTCAGGCTAACCTCCCAACTCAAAAAGCTCTGAGAATCAGCTATTAGGGTTCCAAAACCAATGACTTTGGGAAGGGAGTCATTTAATTTCTCTAAGATACTTGTCTGCCCCCCCCCCCCCAAAAAAAAAACAGGACAGAACACAAGATAAAGTACCAGGCTTGTACTCAGGGAAAGGTTGTCACTTTACCAGCAAGAGAGACCTCTGCCCATCCCCTTGTTCCCAGTTTTCATTTCTAGTTCAGATCTATGTGTGTGGACAGCATATCACCAGGTGACTTTGAACCAGTCAATGTGAGAGGCAAAGTCAGTACCTTCATTGAAGCTTTTGGGGAGACCCCTTGTGGAGTGCAGTGGGGAGTGGGTTCTGGCTTACTATCCCCCAACACAGCCAACTCAACAGAAATGAGCCACACTTACGGAAGATGGGAGGCTTGGAAGTGGATGCCATCATGACCCCTTCCCCCATCTTAATATCACACAAGGAGAAATGAGGTGTCCAGCTCTTCAGTTCTGGGAAGGAAATCCACTCTCTAGGGACCCTCCCTGCCCAGGTAACCCCACTACACCCTTTTCAGAGGCAGAAATCCTAGTTCTTCTCAGGAGTGATCCGGCCTGTGCCCCGTTTCCCTAGAACTTTCCTCCTTAGCTCACACTGGGGGAAAGAGCATGTCCGCAGAGTGACCTTCCAGGGCTGGGGCAGCAGGGAGATGGCTCTCACCTCCAAGGCAGGAGGTACAAGAGCCAGGGAGCCATGAATCAGGTAGAGATACCCCCAGGTTTTAAGGCCGCGGAGGCACAGGGTGAGTGAAGACTGAGCCCCTCACCTCCATACAGCAAGATTTTTCCAAGGGCTCCGAGACTCTGGCCACCAGGTTGGATGGAGAAAGGCAGAAATCACTTGAGTTACCCTACTGGGTGGTGAGATCCAAGGTTGAACCCTCCTGGGAACCAGAGCAGAGGATCTCGGACCCAGCACTCCAGCCCTCGGGGTTCTAAAGAAGCTCCAAGCCCCAATTCCGGGGTCCGGGTAAGGGCCAGTGCCGGGCGGCGGCGCGAGGCGCCTTGCTTGCATGTATCAGTCTACTCCGTTTGTAAAAGCAAAACCGGGAAGGGAGAGAGGTTGAGGGTTCAGAGGAGAGGCCACAGGAGGGAAGAGGGACCGGAGGAGTCTCGGGATGTGGGGGGGGGGGCGACTCTCGATGGGACCCCGGGGCCTCGAGACCTTGCATACCGGCTGCCCGAGCCGCGGCCGGGGAGCCGAGCGTGCGCCCCGCATCTCCCACATCCCACCTGCCGCTCTGGCGCCGCGCCCCGCTCCGCATCTCCCGCCACCCCCGCTGCCCCGGGAAACTGAGGTCCGCCCCACAACATCCAGCGGGCATCACCCCTTGCGGCCTGGGGTCCCGGGAGGAGGAGAAGCCCGGAGGTGCCCTGCGCCCCACAGGGACCCCGACTCACCACAGAGACATGGCGGCCCGGTCCCGGGCGGCTGAGCGGGGCGCACGGATCACAGCTCTGGGCGCCGCGGCCGTGGTCGGTGGGACGGGACCCGGGCGCTCCCCCGCTGAGACTTTCTTTTCCCGGCGGCTGGAGGAGGGGCCGCAGGGGCGGCGGCCCAGGTGCCTTAACCCTTCGCGTCCCGGCTCACCGTGGGGACAGCCACTACGCTCAGGTCAGGTCAGCTCAGAGGCACGCCCCGCAAGATCGCGAGGGGAAGAGACGGAACCTCAGAGACCTTGAGGATCACCAACATCCTGAGGCGATGACTTCCCCGCTGGGCCTTCACGGGGTCGCCTGCCTCTCCTCTCCGGGACACGTGGGGACGTCGGACGCCGCCCACCTCCACGCCCACCGGGCGCCTAGCGGCCTGGCTGCTTCCTTCTGAAGTAGTCCGGGGTGTGGAGGGTGGAGGGAGGCGGATAAAGGCTGTCTTCCCTGATGCTTCCTTCTCTATGCCTTGTTTACTTTTCTCCATCCCAGGTCGCTTAGGCCTGTCGGCCATCACAAGAGATGATGCTAGGGGGAGGCTGGGTTGCTGTCTCAGACCCCAGCCAGCCCAGATCTCCCAGGAAGGCTCTGGGTGCCCCACTCTTTCTCCAATACCGCCCCCCAATAGGAGGCCCATTTGCCTCTGCAAAAACTCCATTCTTTTGCTAGAGTGTTCGCACATGCCTTTAATTCCAGCAGGTGGGTCTCTGTGAGTTTGAGGCCCCCCTGGTCTGCATGGTGAATTCCAGGCCGGCCAGGGCTCCCTAGTGAGACGGCCTCAAAACAAACAAAAACCTCCTTTCTTGTATTGCCAACAAATCTTTCACTTCACGTACCCCCCTTCACATACCGTTCCCCCGCCTTGTCTCCAGGCCTTTATTAATCTGCTGTGTGTACACCATTTTCTCTTGGGGTGCGACAGACACACAGTCACAGTAGAGGGAGGGGGCATCTTGGCCCAGGCTCCGCCAAGGCAGACTGGAAGGAACTAACAGTATGGATAAATGCGCAAGCCGGGGAGGTCTGCCTGATCAGCAGGTGGTCCCTGCCGGGCATTTCTTTCAGTCCGTAGGAATAGAGGACTACTTTCCTGTGAGTCCCCCTTCCCCAGGGAATACAAGGGAGACCAGAAAGCTCCTGTGAGTCCCAAGGTTGAAGACTCCTTTTGGCTTCCCCTTAGTGATCCTTGGGCTAGGCTATGTGCTTAAACATACGGTGGAATTTTCTGGAACGTTGTAAGCTCCAGTCAGAAAGGATGACGGGCCTTCTGGACTTAATTTCAGAGGAGAATCCTGAGACAATGCCCTCTTGAAGTTCCCAAGAAGCCCTGGCCTGAAGCCCAAGTCTCCCTGGCCTGGCTGCCTGCCCCTAGGAGTCACTGCAGTCCTACTGGCCCCAGGTCACTGGTCCTCATCACCCTGGCTTGGCACTGGCTGCCTATCCCCATGTTACTCCACCACCCAGGGTGTTGGGTTTTGTTTGTTTTGAGTCAGGGTCTTGGCATGCAGTCCAGACTGGTCTTGAACTGCATGCAGATCATTTTGCCTCAGCCTCCTGAACGATGGGGTTACAGACATGTGCCAACACACCTGGCACTGCCTAGGCTTTGGGGTTCTCTCTTCTCACCCTCCCTATACCTGTGGCTTTGAGGAAGAAGAGCCTGTGCTCTGTCCCAGCTCTTCACAAGGTGCCCTGATGAAGAAGAGCCCTTTGGCCTCTCACTGACCTCTCCCCCGGTGTGGAACTTTCTCCAGGTGCTAGGTGAAGGTGGACACAGGTGTTTCTGGTAAGGGCTTGTGAATTCAGATTTGAGTGCCAGAGGGTTGAGTGTTGGAGCACTTCCTGGCTGCTACTAGGGGGCAGGTGGCTTATCTCTTGAGACCTCAGTTTCCTGCCAGTACAGAGTTATGTGAGATGACGCAGAGGAAGCAGACACCGTGTCCCCTACACGCAGAGGCTTGATAGGTGGACTGCTTTGGATATTATGATCACTAGTGTTTGACCTACCCCAGGGGATCCTGGGGCCACAAGGGAACATGGAAGCAGTAGCCGGGGAGCTGCGTAAGGTCAACTTGGTGTTTTCCTGTCAAATCTGGTCAATCGAGACAGTGTGTCATAGAAGCTTAGGGTGAATTCAGAATGGGGAAATGAATGACAGTTAAGTCCATGAGTGTGTGTGTGTGTGTGTGTGTGTGTGTGTGTGTGTGCGCCTGGCCAGGCTCCAGTCAGTTTCCACAGTCACCTCATCCTGCTCTCTGTGAGCCTACTCAAAAGCACAGGCTCTCCACTGTTGGCTCACTTAGTCTGGCGCCCTCCACCTGTCCAGCCATGAGGGCAGAGCAGAAGGCTATGGACTGTCTCCAGACAGCTGGAGTGACTGAGCAAGGCCAGTCTGCGGGCGACTCTGCCGCTGCCCCCCATGCTGTGGGTGGGAACACAGTGGGAGGAGATGGAAGTCACAGGAAATGTTGATGGGGGTGGAAGAGGGGATCCCTCTCCCTGCTCCTCTCTCCCCTTCCTGTTGGGTCTGCAGAGACTTCAGATGTGGGGAGACACTGACCCACCAGAGGGCATACTGGGTAGGTATTGTTGCAGGATAATGTGGGGGCTGCCCTGGGTTAGAAAGAACTGGAGAGCAAAAAGTAAGGAGCCCTGGGCACCTTGGAGAGAGGCCACCATGGGCAGAGACTTGGAGCCAATGGTGCGGAAGGGCTCATAAGCCAAGCCAGCTGCCGTAACTTTAGTTCAGCAGTGAGCTGTTGAAGGGTATGCTAATTAGTTTTAGTTAGTGTTACACTCCAGAAGTAACCACAGCTGGGCTTTCAGATCCAGCTGTCTACACTCACAGCTGGGGGCCAGTGGATCAGTGCTGGAGGGTCAGAGGTCATTTGCTGGTAGGAAGAGAGTTGTTGAAGGTGTGTCAAGAAATATGGCACAACTCCTCTGCTTGGACCAGACCAGCTCCATGAAGCACTATCCTGGGTCTGCAACTTTCTGTGATGGGGCCTTCTGTGACTTCAGGGCTACCTCTTGGTCAGGGTGACCTTGAGAACAGCCCTGACATATTTTCCTGCACAGATCTTGATAGGAGTTCCTCCAAGCTCAGAGCCATGGTAGGATGCCTGCTTTGGGTTTTGTTCTAGAAGTTTGCAGTGGGTAAATCTGGGGTTGACACTTGTTTTCTGATGACGTGTGGGAGTGAAAGCTCTGGTCCTCGTAGGCCGCTAGTGTCCACTCCTGAGAACCTGACACAGGACAGGATGGTGCTGAAGGGCCAGAGAGACCCCAGAGATACCGTTCAAATCAGCATTGGAAGAGTTCTGGCAGGCAAACTGTCTCTCCAGCCGGGGTTCCCCAGAGATGGGCTGCCCTGAGAAGGTGAGGTAGGATCTAGAGCTAGGGAAATACTTGGAGTTGAACAAAGGGGACATGTTTCCTTGGAGGCTGGCTCCCCTTTATTTTTCCAATTTAAATGTACATATATATACATATATATATAGTGTGTGTGTGTGCTTGCATGTGTACATGCACATGTATGTGTTTATGTGTATATGTAATTATGTGTGTGTGGTATGTTTATGGGTGTATGTGTATATGTATATGTATGTGTGTATATGTATGTGTGTGTATGTGTGTGTGTGTGTGTGTGTGTGTGTGTGTGTGTGTGTGTGTGTGCAGTCAGAGGACAACTTTCAGGAGTCAGTTCTCTCCTTCCTTCATGAGGTTGCTGGGCTTGGTACAAGTGCGGAGCCATCTTGCCACCTAGGTCTTTCCTGTAAGTTGGGGCCCAGGCAGAAGCAAGGAGTAAGATGGGAGGAGATGGGAAGCAGGAGAATCTTCAGAGCATGGGATGGCTTCCATCTAAGAGTCTAGCTGAACTCTCGAAAGTTCCTTCAGTCACGTTGTTGACAGCAGGCTGTGCCCTGCCCCATCACTCCATGGTGCTTATAGCAGTATTTTCCAAACTGTGCCTTGAGAGACACTGTGGTTTGTGTTTTGGTTTTGGTTTTGGTTTTGGTTTTGGTTTTGGTTTTGGTTTTTTTCAAGACAGGGTTTCTCTGTGTAGTTTTGGTTCCTGTCCTGGAGCTCGCTCTGTAGCCCAGGCTGGCCTCGAACTCACAGAGATCCTCCTGGTTCTGCCTCTCAAGTGCTGGGATTAAAGGTGTGTGCTACCACTGCCGGCAAGAGACACTATTTTACAAGCAGCTTTTGACTCCATGTTGAGTACAAATGCTTCTGTACACGAGATACTGACTGATAAATAACATATTCCAAAAGTGGAAAGGACGTCATCCTGTACATTTATCCAAGTAAACTGGGACCACGTGAGAACATGGACATACTCATATCAGGAGAACTTAAGGAACACACCAGATGGAAGAAATGGTACAACACTGTCGTCTGGACCCCATCAGAGGCGGGCACCTAATGCTGTCATGCTATGATCCACTGACCTGTCCGTCAACTGACCACCTAGTGTATGTGCCGCCAGTGGACTGACAGAACTCCTGACTGTTTCAGGGGCTTCAGTTTGCCTGGCTCCCTGCTATTGACCCAGCCTACTTGAACTGCTGTCTTTCCATTTGCCTGTCTGTCCATCTGGACCTGCTGTCCCTCTGTTCATCCTTCTGACTGGTCCTGATCCTCACTCCTGCAGCAAGACTCATCCCTGAGGCTCAGTTCCGCTCTGACCCAGCAGCCTGGCTCTGTGGTGGTAGCAATCAGTAGTATCCCCGGGGCTCTCCAGCGGGTGCTTTATCTCACCTCTCCGCCCCCACCCCAGTGCTCTTTGTGTCCTTATCAGCTTCTAGCTCAGGCCACTTTGAAATTCCTTTAACTTCCGAGAGTTCCAACTAGATGTAAATGGACGACACCCTCTGCTCTGGAGCCCCACTCCCTGCCTCCCCACCTCCCCCCACTTCACTCTGTTCTTTCTTGGCCTCTGACCAAGAAAAGTAAAGCGGGGATCCAGGCCTGCTGGGATCTCTTTAGCCTTAGTGGCTATTCTGTAACTTACAACCCATATACATAGATGGATTTACTATGCGACATGTAATGCATTAATGTTAGTAATTAAGATTGGAATGAGAGCATTTGTGCTTTCATTGCCAAGGCTATGGAGAAAAGTGGGACCAGCTGATGAAATGCCATCAATGAAACTTCTGCCCTTCGTGAATTTGTTATTCAGTAAACCCTGGCATTGTAGAGAGGCACAAACATGGCCCTCAATGTTTCTGACACAGCATGCTCAGGACCAAAGAACTGCAGATCACAAGCGAGTGAACCAGAAGTAGACAAGGTCATGCAACCTGTCCCAGCTCCAGGGAACCCAAAATTACAGTGCCAAGCCACGAACAGGCTTTCACAGTGCTGATCCCAAGGCCAGCTGGGAGAGCTAGCTAGGACGCTGTGGAGAAAACAGCCCTCCAGCTTCCCAGGCAACTCGAATGTGGGGAAGCCTGGAGCACTCTGGAGCCCTGTTGGTCAGCTATGAGCAAGGGGCCGAAGAGGGACGCGTCTTCATACGGGCCTGGGGAGGAAACAGAACACGGAAGTAGTTCTGGAGGACACTGGGGCCAGAGAGCGGAGGAAGCTCCATTTCCTCACTGAAGTAGGTTGTGGTGGTATTATGTTCCCCCAAATATTGTGCACCCTAATAAATTTATCTGGGGTCAGAGAACAGAACAGCCACTAGATACAGAGGCCAGAAAATGGTGGCACTCACACCTTTAATCCTAGCTTTCTGGAGGCATGGATCTCTGTGAGTTCAAGGCCACATTGGAAACAGCCAAGCATGGTGACTCACGCCTTTAATCCCAAGAAGTGAGCTTTTAATCCCAGGGAGTGATGGCAGAAAGCAGAAAGGTATATAAGGCGCGAAGACCAGAAACTAGAAGCATTTGACTGGTTAAGTTTTTAGGCTTCTAGCAGCAGTTCAGCTGAGATTCATTCTGAATGAGGACTCAGAAGCTTCCAGTCTGAGGAAACAGGACCAGCTGAGGAACTGGCGAGGTGAGGTAGCTGTGGCCTATTCTGTCTCTCTGATCTTCCAGCATTCACCCCAATATCTGGCTCAGGTTCGATTTTATTAATAAGAACTTTGAAGATTCCTGCTACAGTAGGTGGTGCTAGAGAAAGCATGGGTAGCTTTAGAAGCTTGAGAGGAATGGACACAGGTGGTAAGACGTCTAGGTGGGAGCTGTGCAAGTCCAGAAGGGACCATGAGGGATGTTATGGCCAGGCAAGGTAGCTCTGGCATCCTGAAGACCCAGCATGTGGCTCAGGCAAGAAATAGTCCAGGACTTTCAGTGACAGTAACCCAACTGTAAGTAGCTTAAGCAAAAGGAACTTGTTAGCTGATCTAACAGAGATACCACCAACACTTTATAGCCACCCTATCCTTTCACAAGAAGGACAAGGCAGGCTTCAGACTGTTCTTGGATATTTATCCCCTCATCTCAACTCCCATCGACCCCACGTCCACATACAGGACCCCAGGAGGGACTTACACTGGTCTCTCTCTGTGTATCTGCCCAACTCTAGGCCAATGAGCATATCCCAGGGTTGAGGTAGCGTGACTGGACAGGCGTCATAACTCCCCTCTATGGATGGCACAAGGTCCTGAGATTGGCAGCCCCCAGGAACAGCTGGGAAGGGTAGAACTTCAAAGGAGTCTGCCATTCTTTTTTTTTTTTTTTTTTTTGTTTTTTTTGTTTTTGTTTGTTTGTTTGGTTGGTTGGTTTTTGTCCCCCAACTCCCCTCAAGACAAGGTTTCTCTGTGTAGCTCTGGCTATCCTGGGACTCCCTCTGTAAACCAGGCTTGCCTAAAATTCAGAGATCTGCCTGCCTCTGTATCCCCAGTACTGGGATTAAAGGTGTGAGCTACCACCGCCTCAGTCTGCTATTCTTAAAAACTCTGCTCAGAGGTTCACTGATACCTTGGAGGTGTTCCAGCCACTATTGCCACTTATGCCAAGCCTGCAGGACTCTCTGGCTCAGATCTAAGACCAACCGCTCAGATGCAGAGCCCAGGAGGAAGGAGGAAGGGGCGGTACTGTGTGGACAACTCCTTCAGGTTGTCTAGACATCACTTTCTGGAATGGGGAGGAACCTGGGCTAGCCAGTGGAAGATGGACACACCACCTCCAGGACTGGGCAGCTTTCTGGTTCCCTTTTGTGCTCAAACATAAACAAGTTAGTCTGGGGACAGCTGAGGCCACCCACAGCTTTGTAACTATGGGGTGTTGGTCAAGTGGAAGTGGAGCTGGGCTGCCACTCAGTGGAGAGGACTCAGGATCCAGGGGCAGCACGGCAGAAGAATCCTGGCAGGGAGGGCCAAGCAGGGGCAGAAGGACTGATAGCGAGTTGGTCCCTGGTGTTGCTTGTGCCCTGAGGCTGTACCCAGCCTTTTGGTAGGGCACACGTACACACAAACATTCTTTCTCACACAGGCACATACACAAATGCACACTCCTACACTGATGAATATAAAACCACACAGATGTACGTATGACCCAGACTGTGAACACATGTATCTAGGCATTCACATGTACAGTAAGATAAAATTACACCTGAATACACTAACATTCAGAGACACACAGAACACTCATGGACACACATATTCTAAATTCTGAGATACTTGCACACCCAGTAACACACATATAAATACGTTCCTGTCCATGACCAGCTGCTTTTTTACCAGTGAAACCCTGCCTGGCAGGCCCTTGGGAATAGGCTCAGGACCCAACAGGTCCCTTGTGTATCCTGTGCAGCGTGTTTTATCATCCCCAGTTCTCAAGTCTCTGCCTCCTCCAGGACCCCTGGCACTACCCACAAACCCTTAATAGCTTACATTGCCCCCAGCTACCACTCCAGCAAACCTGTCTCCCTATGGTTCTCCGAGATCCAACCTTCCTTCTGCTCAAATGTATCACATCCTTCTAAATTGAGTGAACTCCTGGTTGCCTTTAAACATCCACTTCAAGCCGGGTGGTAGTGGTGCACACCTTTAATCCCAGCACTCAGTAGGCGGAGGCAGGTGGATACCTGTGAGTTCGAGTCCAGCCTGATCTACAGTTCCAGGACAGCCAAGGCAACACAGAGAAACTCTGTCTCAAAAAACAAACAAACAAACAAACCAAAAAAAAAAAAAAAAAAAACCAAACCAAAAAACCCCCAAACCAAAAACCAAACAAAAAAATCCACTTCAAATGTCCTCTGGATTGACTAGCATCCATTGCCTTAACAAGCTGTGCTATCACAGTGGACACAACTGAGGCTAGGGACGAGCCCTTCCCTGTGTGCAGCACCCAGGAAGTCATGCATGGGATAGGGCAGGGAATGAACGCCAGCATGGGCCACTGCCAGGGAGGAGGGACAGTCTTGCCACAGCCACAGTCAGAAGAGGATAGGATGTGGATACTGCAAGGAGTCCTAAGAGTCCGGGCAGATCGGCAAGGCTGTAGCCTCAGCGCTGTCACACCCAACCCAACTTACTCTGACATTTACATTCACACTGGGGTGGGCAGTGGACTCCCAGTCCAGGACAGCTGGGCCCAGGCTGCATTCTCCCCTGGCCACCAACGAGTCACATCCCTGCCTGCCAGGCAGCTAGCATGGGACACACAGAGGCCTTTCAGTCCCTAAGGCCTCAAACACTAGCTCAGTCTTCCTTCTGAGACACCTCCCCCTCCCAGCCAGCCTGCTCCCCTCCCAGGCTGACAGCTCAGCTCCACACTGAGGCTACATGGGCCTCCTTCCCTCCGGAGCACAGGGCTCCCTATCTCTCATCACCCGGCTCCTGGCCAAGTCAACCTTGAATGGCGGCCTTTTCAGACCAGAGCTTGGCCAGGTGCATTCTGGACTGCCCTGCTCCCATGACAGCCTGCCAGATATCTGTGCCTATGGTTCTGTTAGCCAGAGAGATGAGGGGTGGGCTGGAGAGCTGAGGTACACAGAGATGCATGCCTTTCAGGTACACACACACACACACACACACATCTAAGAATCCTCTCCACACACTCCCTCTTGTCTGCTCCCCCTGAAGCCCTAACTAGGCAGGCCAGGCACAGATTATTGTTATTATTAATTTTTATTATTATTTCCATTTTACAGAGGAATGCCATGAGGCTTAGAGTGAGGCAATTGTGCAGCTGTGCCCTGGACCAAAAATCTGGAATGATCACATCTGAAAGAATTGCAATGACCTGAAGGAGACCCCGCCGCCACACACCTGGAGAAGGTGGCATGTTGTGATGATGACCCCAAACCTTGGTAATGGATTTTATACCTAGGACCTAACAGAGTTTGCTCCTATAGTCTCAGGGGCTGACTCCTTGATTTCTGGGTCTGCCTCGGGGTGGGTCTTGTCCAGCATTTCTACCTTTCCTGCCCAGAGTGTGCTTGCTCAGAGCGCTGGCCAGCCAGGGCTTTGCCTTGGATGTTCAAAGTGGACTGGTCTCAGATAAGTGCAATTTTTTTTTTTTTACATTTGTTTGTGTGTGTACACATACCATGGAGTGCCTATGGAGGTCAGAAGTCAACAGGGGGGAACTCATGCTCTCCTTTCACCAGGTGGATTCTGGGATTGAACTTAGGTTGTCTCGGCAGCACCTTTACCCACTGAGTATGAGACTGAATATCCTGGAAGAAGGTATCTGAGACACACAGAAAAAAGCAGAGGGTGAGAACAGGGTTGGACTCCCGTGCCAGAGGTCCTGCGGTGACATGCAGAGGCACAGGCAAAAGACTATATTAAATCATGGGCCTGAGAGATGGCTCAGCAGTTAAGAGCACTGGATGCTCTTGAAGAGGACCTGGGTTTGGCTCCCAGCACCCACACAGTGGCTCCCAAGAGTCTGTAACTCCAGTTCCAAGGGGTGGACACCCTCTTCTGGCATCTATGGGCACCAGACATGCACATGGTGTACAATATACATGCCAGCAAACACATGCATACAATTTTAAAAATTAAAAGGATCATGGACCTTGAATTGGATACCCTGGTAATCAGGATCTAATCTAGTTACATGAGTCCTGAAACACAGGAACTGTCTCAGGAGTAGAAAGACAGCCAGAGAGACCAGAGTGAGTAAGCACCTGGCCCCTCTCTTGCCTGAAGGTAGTGCAGACTCAAGAGACCAAAGTGGCCATGAGGAGCCAAGGATGACTTCTGCTGACATCTGCAAGGACCCAGGACCCCCCCCCCCCCAACAACCTCAAGGAACTAGAGCCTGCTGTCACTCTGAAAAGCCTGGAACAGGGTCTTTCCCCAGCCCAGAAAGAGCCCAGATGGTAGACGTTTTGGTTTTGACCATATAAAATCCTGAGCAGATAATCCGTTGAGCAGCTCAGATTACAGCCAGTGTTGGGTGCTCTCTCAGAAGGAAGAGGTGTCCAAAGGTGTGCTGCTCTAAGCTGCATCTTGTGATCAATGTAGCATGAGGAAGTTGACATGGTCCCCTGTGCTGGAGCTCCCTCCCTCCCCTGGTTTGGTTTCAGGAACCAGGAATTGGTCACCTGTGATTTGATCAAACATGACTCGAGATTTCGGAATGATGGTGCTATTGTGACCCAAACAGCGTGTCCTGGCGGACTGGGTGCGGGCAGCAAAAATCCCTCTAGGACCTTTGACTCTTCAAAGGTATTCGGAGGCTTTGCCAGCAACCCATGTCTGCACCTTCCTTGCCAGTGTGGACCCTCTTTCCTCCCCCACAGACCTGAGGTCACTGAGGAGGGAGGCATTAAAAATGTCTGTGAACATTCTCTGGTGGCTTGGTTAAGACACAAGGAGCCACGTGTAAGGGGAAGGCAGACAAGAGGACACAAAAGACTAAAGCTAGCTCACTGTGTCCAGAGTCGACCTTTGCAAGGTCACAGGAGAAGCCAGGAAGACCCCAGGACAGGACGTGAGCTCTCAGCTCACAGAAGAGAGCCAAAGTCAGCTTGCAAACAGCTAAGAAGGAAAGGGGAGGTGGGAGGTGGGAGGGGAGGGGCTAGAGCTATGGTGGCACATGCCTGTGATCCCAGCACTTAGGAGGTGGAGGCAGGAGGATTTGGAGTTCAAAGAAGTGAGTTTGAAGCCAGCCTGTACTACATGATACCTTATTTGAAAGGAAAATTGGGGGAGGGGCTGGAGAGACAGTTCAGCTGCTAAGAGTATGTTTTGTTACGCAGAGGACCAGAATTTGGTTCCCAGGACCCATGTCAGGAAGCTCACAACCACTTGTAATCCCAACCCCAGGGGATCTGACGCCCTCTTCTGGCTATCGAAGGCACCTGCATCATGTGCACATTGGCACACACACATATACATAGTTAAAAATAAAATCAATCTGAAAAAGAAAAATTGGAGGTGAGAGAGAGAGAGACAGAGAGAAAGACACAGAGAGAGACAGAGACAGAGACAGAGAGAGGTCATATTTCACTAAGAGTCCCTCAAGTTTTCCCTGGGTTCCCACCCTCTCCGCCAGGGCTCCCTCTGGAATCTGCAGTCTGCCCCTAACCTAATTGTGAGATCCTAAGGCCCAACTAGCTTTCTTCTCTTAAGGGTCTCTAAGGAGCAGTGTGGGGCTGGGGATGTGACTCCGCCCACAGGGCGCTTGCATGGTATGCACAAAGCCCTGGGTTCAAACGAAAGAAAGAAAAAAAAGAGCATTACTTGTGCACCTTTCCCAGAATCCCTGTAATCCCTCCTCTCCCATGTCCAGTCCCCTCCCTTGCTCCCTTCCTCTTCCCTCCCTCCCTTGCTCTGCGCATCACGCCCACTGATTGAGCAGGGTGGGTATACAGGCTTGGGGCCAGGCATGGGAGGAAATGAACATTTCTTAGATACCAAAACACACCCCATGAACTGGATTCCATCTAAATCACGAAGTTCTGAAAAATATCTGAGGAAGAATGAGAAGACCAGTACGGTCTGGGAGAAGACACTTCTAAAGCATAATTCTGTCTGGATATGATGGACCACACCTCTAACCGCAGCAGAGGCAGGCAGAGCTCTGAGTTCGAGGCCAGCCTGGTCTACACGTTGAGTTCCAGGACAGCCAAGGCTTGAAGGGGAAGGGAACAAAGCACAATTCTGACAAAGTGTTATGATCAAGAGTAATCAACTTGAGTCCAGAGTGATGGTTCAGAAGTTAAGAGAACTTACGGCTCTTTCAGAGGACCAGAGTTCGGACCCCAGCACCCATGTCAAGTGGATCATAACCACCTGTGTTTCCAGCTCTGGGGAATCCAGGGTCCCAGTCTACCCTCCTTGGGCACTCATATGCACCTGGCGCGTGCATGCGTGCACACACACACACAATGAATAAATAAAATAAATATTAAAAAAAAGAATGAAGAACTCAATGTGTGACCCTAATTTTAAAAACCTATTAAAATAATAATAAAATAAAACCTATTGACAACAAAAAAAAGAAAAATGGGTAAATGGGTAAAATATTTGAATGGCTGGAGATGTGGACCAGTTGGTAGAGTGCCTGCCTATTGTGCATGAAGTCCTGGGGCCCACACCCAGCTCCAAATAAAAGCCATTGTGGTGCCTTCATGCCTGTGAGCACAGTACTTTAGAGGCCGAAGGAGGAAAATCCTGAGTCGAGGTCAACCTTGGATTGCAGTCAGTGCTGGGTAAAAAAAAAAAAAAAAAAAAAAAAAAAAAAAGTTTAAGATTCTTCAAAGGAAAAGTGAAGGTACACAGAGGACAGCCACTCAGCAGCATTAGTCACTAAGATGTGAATTAAAGCCAGTGTGCACCTGACAGGGTCTGAGTTCAATGTATTGTGTGACAGCTGGAACTCTCGTACATGCCTGGGAAGGTGAATCAGCACAAGTTTAGAAACCGTGCGTGGTGGACACACGTGCCAAGGTGTGTGTGTCGAGCTTGGAGGACAGTTTACAGGAGCTGTTTTCCTCCTTTCTCTAAGTGGCTCCTAGGGTTGAACCTTTACCGGCCAAGTCATCTTACTCCCCCGAGGCAGGGTCTCATTACGTAGACTTGGCTGGCCTGGCATTTGCTGTGTAGCTCACATTGGCCTTGAACTTACATCAGACCTCTTGACTCAGCCTCCTGAATACTGAGTTTACAGGTGTGTGCCTCCATGCCTGGCTTAAGAAACCTATTTTTGAGTCGGTCTTGCTATTATAGTCTGGGCTGGCCTTAGATTTCCTGGTGCCCAGGCTGGTCTCAAACTCTCAGTTCTGTTGGGATTACAGTTGTTGGCCACCGTGCCTGAAAGGTTGTTGTTTGACTGATTGTTTTAAACAGTCAGCATAGTCAGGGATATTTTAGTCAACAGGGATCTGATGGTTCTGAGGAGGTTTCTGGATTAGTGATATAGGATTGTCTAAGTTTGTGTAAACTAAATATTGTGTAAATATTTTTTGATGTTCAGACAATGATAAAATTGCCCACTGATGCCTTTCTCCTTGTCCTTGAGTGGCTCTTCTCCAACTGTGGTTTATCTGTGCAGCGTATGCTAAATGATAATAAGGAATAAATTATCGATACATGCCATACCAAGGATCTCAAAATACCAATCATGATTAAAAGAAGAAGAAGCGCACAGGGCAGTGATGGTGCATGCCTTTAATCCCAGCACTCAGGAGGCAGAAGCAGGCGGATCTCCAAGTTCAAGACCAGCCTGGTCTACAGAGCAAGTCCAGGACAGCCATGGCTACACAGGCCACATGGCTACATGGCTACACTGTCTTGGAAACAAAACAAAACAAAACAAAACACCACAACAGCAAAAGAAAGCAAGTCAAAAGAGCACACGCTCTGCGATTATACTGTATGTACAAACTCTAGGAAATGCAAACAGATCCATGGTGACCAAGATGAATTGTTTGACATAGGGTGAGGCAGAGGGAAGCGGCCAGGAAAGAGCTTGAAAAAACCACAGGAGTGATGTGGGTCCCCTAGAGTGACTGTAGTAATGACTGGTATCCAACTGTATCATAGTGTACTAATTGTTCTCAATGTTGGTGAAACTTTTGAAAAGAGCATGTGGGGAGGGAGGGCGGAGAGAGGAGGGTTGATGGGTACAGGTGTGGTTGGGCAGGAAGAACAGTCTACACTGTGACAGTGATTCATTGAATAGTTCAAAGTAGCTAGTGGACAGGATTTTTGAACATTTCCAACAGGAAGAAATGATAAATGTCTGAGGTGCACTATATGTCTCTCTCTCTCTTTTTCTTTTCTTTTTCAAGACAGGGTTTCTCTGTGTTACAGCTCTGCTGTCCTGGAGCTCCCTCTGTAGACCAGGCTGGCCTCGAACTCACAGAGATCCTCCTGCCTCTGCCTCCCAAGTGCTGGGATTAAAGGCGTGGGCCACCACCGCCCGGCTCAGTATGAGTCTCTTATGCTGATTTGATCAGTAGACATTGCTAACATCTACTGAAATGCCACACTGTACGCCATGAATATGCACAACTACTATGCATTAGTTACAGTGTATTAATAAGGGCTGTCAAGATGGTTAAGTAGGTAAAGGAGCTTGTCACCAAGGTGACCCCCATGGTAGAAGAATTGAGCCAACTCCTCTTGGTTGTTTTCTCTCAGACTTCCACACATGCACACTCATAGCCACACATATACATGCATGCAAAATAAATGAAAATGCAATTTAAAAAATATATATACAAATGGCTGGGTGTGGTGGTGCATACCTCTAATCCCATCCCCAGGTAGAGGCAGGTGGATCTCAGGAGATTTGAGGCCATCATAGTCTACATGGCAAGTTCCAGGCCAGTCAGGAATAGTGTGTGTGTGTGTGTGTGTGTGTGTGTGTTTATAGCAGGATACACTATCTATACACTACATCTATACTACTATAGTACTGCACTACTGTACACACACACACACACACACCAGCTTGAACACTACTGGAGCCTCTTTAACTTGTATTTATTCCATAACCCCTATCTATCTATCTATCTATCTATCTATCTATCTATCTATCTATCTATC
>CABHPQ010171838.1:0-10341 GCA_902168405.1 Peromyscus aztecus | reverse complement strand
ATCTATCTATCTATCTATCTATCTATCTATCTATCTATCTATCTATCATCTATCTATCTATCTATCTATCTATCAAAATATATTTATTGTGTGCTATGTGATGTGTGAAATGAAGAGTTAATATCAATAATTAAGAGTGGAATAAAGAGCTGGGTAGTGGTGAAACATGCCATTAATCCCAATACTTAGGAGGGAGAGACAGGAGGATCTTTTTGAGTTTGAGGCCAGCCTGGTCTACAGAGTGAGTTCCAGGATAGCCAGAGCTACACAGAGAAGCCCTGTTTCAAAAAACTAAAAAGACTAAAAAAAAAAAAAAAAAAAAGCCTTTGCCTTGGCCAGGCTACCCAGGTAGGAAACTTGTGAATTTACTGTTATCCAGTGAATTCCGACACTTGTGTGTTTCTAGTACAGTGTGCTCATGACACCGTTGCTCTCTCTCCTGTGAGGGGCACCAGTGGCTGGTCCTCTGGTGTGCCCCAGTACCACTGCTGCCCCCTCTTAGTGTGTTGTCTCTTAGAGCTCTGTCTCTAGGGGTCCCCTGGGGCCCCACAAAGACAAGAACGCTTCATTTGGCTATTTATTCATACTCAGTTCCCTGACCCTCCCCACTCTAAGACTTTGTGGAGAGAGGGTCTTGGTTGCTGGGTGGCCCAGCACTAACACTGATGCCCTGTCAAAGCTGGTTGCACATTGTTCACCTGAACCCTGAGCCTCAGATGGATTCACAGAGCCCAGGACTCACACTCAGCCTTAGCTGACTGTCCACAGTCACCATAGGTCAACAATGCTCTGGACAGTCATTCCCTTCCTGAGGGCATATGCGGTATGACACAGTCGGGTAAGGTCCTAGGACAGGAGCCAAAGGATGCAACACTAGGCCATTAGTCAAGCCTTAAGCCCAGGAGTCCCTTTTATACCACCACTGTTGGGCCAGGGGTTGTCCTGGCCCTGTGGCTTTTTCTCTGATGGCCTTTGCCTCTGTTCCTTTTGCTTATAGCGAAGACACTTTATCCTGGTCCCCATATGCTCACATATTTCAATGCTTAGTTCCCAGGGAGAAGCACTATTTGATAGGATTAGAAGGATTAGGAGGTGTGTCTTTGTTGGAGTAGGTGGGACTTTGTTGAAGGAAATGTGTCACTGGGGTGGTCTTTTTTTAATTAATTTTTATTTTATGTACACTGGTGTTTTGCCTGCACGTATGTCTGTATGAGGGTGTCATAGCCCCTGGAAGAGGAGCTCCAGACGGTTGTGAGCTCCCATGTGGGTGCTGGGAATTGAACCTGGTCCTCTGGAAGAGCAGTCAGCGCTCTTAATCTCTCCAGCCCCACCAGGGTAGTCTTTGAGGTTTCAAAAGCCCATGCCAGTCTCAGTCTCTCTCTCTCTCTCTCTCTCTCTCTCTCTGCCTACAGATCATGATATAGTTCTACCTCTCCAGCACTCCAGCAAAGTGTGCTGCTCCTGCTCAGGTCCTGGTGGGCTCCGTGCTCCCAGGCACCCTCCAGGTTCTGGAGCCACGGTCTCTACTCAGCTCCCTCCCGACCCCCCAGGACTTCTGAGCTCAAAGCTCTCATCCTCCAGACATGTCCATGGTCTATTGGTACTGATGACCTCCGGCCAACTCTCTTAAGGAAAGTACTCTCAGAGGCAGTGGTCCATCTCTTCTCTAGTTCTCCCGATTATTATTACTTTTATGTGTGTGTGTATGTGTGTGTGTATGTACATGAGTATGGGTGTCTGTGGAGGCCAAAGAGGGTATCAGACCCCTTGGAGGTGGAGTTATAGGCTGTTGTGAGCCTCCTGATGTGGGAATCAAACTCAGGTCCTCTGGAAATGGCAAGTGCCAAGCCGTCTCTGAAGCTCCTGAAACTTTCCTTCACCAGCCCTGCCCATTTCTGTGTGTGTAGGTGCACACACTCATGTGTATGAGTATGTGTGCACATGCTGTGTGTGTATATGTAATATGTAGGCTAGTAATAACTTCAGGTCTGTTGTTTACTATTCTCTGTGCATTTTGATATTTTGTTTGAGACAGGGTTTCACTACGTAGACCAGGCTAGCCTCGAAGCCACAGAGATCCGCCTGCCTCTGCCTCTGGAGTGCTGGAATTAAAGGTGTGCGCCACCACCACTTGGCTCTTTTTTTTTTTTTTTTTGACACAGGATTTCTTACTGGTCTGGAGCCTGCCAAGCAGGATGGGCGGGAGTGATCTCCTGGCGCTGGGATTACACACATGTGCTACTACATGCATGCTGCCACTATCCTGGTATTTTCTACAGGGGTTCTGGGGATTGGACTCATGCTTATGAGACTTTATGGATGTAGCTATCTCCCAGCCTGCCTCTTCTGTCTCACACTCTGGTTCTCTTTGCTTTTCTGTACTCTCCAGACCCCATGCTCTCCCAGCCCACACCTGACATCTCAGGGAGAGGATAGTTGTTCAACTGAATGAAAATGGACGCAACGTCACAGTGTGTGTGGGGACCCTGACAGGTTCAGTTCCGTCAGATGGAGTAGATATGGGGCACTGTCTATGTGGCAGCTAGTCAGTAATGCCCTCTGTCCAGTCAGAAGCCTGTATCTGTGTCCTCTCATATTGAACCAGGCTTTGGGCAGCTTTGGTCCATGGGAGAAAAGTACTCATGGAACCAGGAGAGACTTAGAGTACCTGAGTGTGACCTCGCATGGCAGTGGGAACCCCGAGATTACTGTGAACAAGCCCAGCCACCTGGCTGGAAGATGACGCCTCACTGGAGGAGAACTGAAGGCCCAGCTACCTAACTGCCAGACAAGAGGGAGGTCCCTGTTCGCAGATGCACAATTCAGCAGTCCAGCTAAGTTCTGAAGATGATCCAAGCGCAGCCCGAGTTGCTGATGTACCTATTTGTAAAGCTAAGAAATGACTGTTTGGGAAATGGTTTGTTATATGCAAAGGCTAAGTGTAACACTCAATACAATTCACCATCAAGAGCATCAAGTGAGATTAAAATGGTCAGGCAAATAGGTGCAGCCACCCAAGCCATAGGGTATGCTGTGTGGGAGGCCCCAGGGGATCCCTCCAGATCCTGAACCAGGACTACGGGAAGTGAGACATTCACGTTCACTCAAGATTCGAGAAAGAACCTGAAAACTCACAGATCAAGATAAATAATACTTTAATGCAGTATTTAAAAAGTCAAATAAGGTCGAGGCCAGCCTAGTCTACAGAATGAGTTCCAGAACAGGCACCAAACCTACATAGAGAAACTCTGTCTCGAAAGAAACCAAAAAAAAAAAAAAAAAAAAAGAAAAAAAAAAGTCAAATAAGGAAACTTGCCCATGTGCCTAGCTGCTTTCTTTATAAATAAAGTTTTGTTGTAACAAGGACCAGGATTAGGACTAGGCAAACAGGTAGGGTCATACAAGTGCAGGGTTAGAGTTGCTTTTATTTATTTATTCAAACTTTGAGTTGGGCACAAACTTTTAAAAAGTGGTGATACTTTTAATCCCAGTACTTGGGAGGCAGAGACATGTGGATCTCCAAGTTTGAGGCCAGCCTGATCTAAATAGTGAGTTCCAGGACAGCCAGGGCTACACAGAAAAACCCTGTCTCAAGAAAATTGAGAGGCGGGGGGATCAATGCTTAGAAGGAACTCCCATGGGGCAGCAGAGCTGGGCTCAGCTTCCAGGACGGAGGCTCCTCTAAGCCACCTGAGGGCCCCCATTCTTTCAGAAGTCCTCCAATGGCTTCCTCAGTCATGGGCATATTTTAGGCGCCACATGACTAAACCTCCACAGATTACTTTCTTTTGGAAACAGGGTCTTACTCTGTAGCTCTGGCTGGCCTGGAATTTGCTTGGTAGACCAAGTAGGCCTTGAACTCACAGAGATTCATCTGCCTCTGCCTCCAAGAGCAGGGACTGAAGGCGTGCGCCGCCACCACTCCTGGTTTAGATCTCCAGACTACTTTGTAGAAAGTTTTGCTTGGGCTGGAGAGATGGCTCAGCTGGTAAAAGCCCTTGTTCTACAAGCTCGATGAGCCCAGTTCAACCCCAGAGCTCACATATAGGGGGAAGGAGAAGTGACCCCACAAAGTTGATCCCTGACCTCCATGTGTGTACCATGGCAACCGGAAAACCTGTACTCACTCACAGACAACATATGTGCATAATAATAAATAAATGAAATTAAAATATTTTATTTGAGCTGGGCGGTGGTTGTGCATACCTTTGATCCCAGCACTAAGGAGGCAGAGGCAGGCAGATCTCTGAGTTTGAGGCCAGCCTGGTCTACAGAGCGAGTTCCAGGCCAGCTAAGGGCTACACAGAAAAACCTGTCTCAAAAAACAAACAAACAAACGTTTTATTTGACTTTTCCCCCCTATAGACTGGGTTCATCCCCAATCTCAGCAGGGCAAGCAGACACTTGGAGTACTTGATTATTTATGAAAAAGTTGTTCAAAAGCTCTATCTTATTTTCAGTTATGTGTATGAATGTGCGTCTGCAGAGGGGCATGGGTGCATGAGGTCTGGCCCTGAGGTCCTCTGCGAGAGCGGTACACACTCTTAACCACTGAACCGTCCGTCTATCGAGCCCCAAGTTGTCAAAACTTTTAAAAAGGATCAGGCAGGCGGATCTGGGGTTTGGAGACAGCTGTACCACAGCAAGTTCCAGGCCAGCCTGGGTTACACAGGGAAACCTATTAAAAACCAGGCCTACTGCTAGTTTCAGTTGTGGAGTGTCCAAGTGTGAGCTGCGAGCAGGCCTTGTAGGCGTGCTAAGGGTAATGCTTACGTTCCCAGAGAACAACCCACACCTTGCTTGGTGATCTCAGTGTGCTCAGCCCTCACAGGATTTCCTCGTTCCTCTAAAAGAGCACCTCTTCTCCTCCCCAGACAACAGATGAGAGCCCGACTTCCACCCAGGTGAGGGCTTGAGGGAGAGATCGCTGTTGCCTTCATTCCGGGGCCTGAAAAGATGACTCTGCCCGGCCCTGGTGTCTGCTGCTCCCACACCAGGCAGGGAAAGGCTGTGCCAGGCACTGGCACCTGTGGAATCTCGGGGGCGTTGGCTGGTGCGGTGGAGTGCCTTCTCCATGCTGCTCCTTTGCAGTTCATCCCCAGGTCCCATCACAGAGTGACTTGACGCCAGAGTCCTTTCCTCTGCCACACGCTGTGTGCCCTTCAGACACCCTTACTTTGGACATCCACAGGCAGAGCTAGGAGGTCAGCAGGTGCTTCAGGCCTTCAGTGCAGAGGGAGGCACGTATTTCTGGAGTGTTGGAGAGAGACGTGACTGCCAGACCAGGGTGGGGCGGGAGACAGGTCAAGCTGGCCACATTTCTAAGCCTTTTACAACACAGGAGCTGGAGAGATGGCTCAATGGTTAAGAGCATTTGTTGCTCTTGCAGAGGACCTGTTATTCCCAGGGCCTATATGGAGGCTCACAGCTGCCTGTAACTCCAGTGTGAGGGCTTCTGAGACCTTCTTCTGGCTTCTGTGGGCACCAGACACACACATGTACACACACAAAGATTGCAGGTCAAGATACATAAAACCAACCAATCTGAAAACAACCACAGAAACCCAAACAACTGTTTGAGGAGCCTGAGTCTACTTTGTATTCTAGATCACACCTTATCCTTCTTCTAAAAACCAGGTCTCATGTAGCCCAGGCTGGCCTCAAACTCACTATGTAGCACAGGATGATCTTGAACTTCTCAGCCCCATGTCTCCCCATCCTGAGTGCTGAATGACAGGTGAGTATGACCATGTATGGTCTCTGGTACTAAAGATGGAACCCAGGGCTTGCATGCTAGGCAAGCCCTCTACCCCATGAGCTACATCCCTGGGCCCATAGCATAGTCTTGTTTTTAAATTTTTTTTTAGAACTTTGTACATGGTCAGTGTGTCCACATCTTTTCCCCGTCCCCTTCATCCCATCTCCGGCAACATTATATCTTTCAGCAGAGTTTAGAGCCATGGTTCTCACCCTTCCTAATGCTGTGCCCTGTAATACAGGTCCTCAGGTTGTGGTGACCCCCAACCATAACATTACCTTCATTGCTATTTCATAACTGAATTTTGCTATTGTTATGAATCATAATCGTATCTGATATGCAGGATATTTGATATGTGACCCCTGTGAAAAGGTCATTTGACACCCCCCCACCCCCCCCACCCCCGCAAGGAGTTACAACCCACAAGTTGGGAACCACTGGTTTAGAGGCAGCAAATACCCTGGCTGAGGCTGAGTCTTTGAGAACGAGGCTCCCCTGAGCTCCTCATTGGCTTGTAGTTGGTTCATGTGAGGAATGAGGTGTCACCTTTCACCAGCCGCCCTGGCCAGGCATCTGGGAAAAGACTCTTCCGGCATTGCCTTCTCGGTCTTGGACGGCTCAATGGTGTGGCTTCATGTCTAGCTTAGACTCTATGAAGGCCAGGGAAGCTGAGTCTGGAATTTGCCATTCCCTGTGGCCACAAAGTGTCTTGAGGTCAAAGGCTACCCCTTTTGCTCCTCTGGGTGCAAAGGATGACCAGGTAACCTCTTCTCACCAGGAGGGCAGTCAAGGCCTCTCCCAACCCTCCTCCCATGGCTCGGTCTGAGGAGACGATGCCTGGATACTGGAGCTCTGACAGCCTCACGCCTGGGCAGCCTGGAGGGGCTGGCATTCCTGGGATCCTCCATACTCAGGATCTCAGAGACAAGTGTTTCTTCACATCCATCCCCTGCAGCTGCTGGTAGAGAACCAGAAGTCGATGGGTCATCAGGCACATGACAGTGACAGCTTGGGAAAGAAGCCATCTTCACTTCCTGTAGGACTGCCTGCCTGGAGGAGAGAAGCCAGAGCCAGAAGCCAGTGCCAAGTGGTCCCCGCACAAAACCCTCTATCCCACACAATCCCTTCTTTCAACTGCCCTTGTGCCAACAGAATAATGAGAACTTTCCCTCCCGGGTCCTGGCTCTGTGGCCTGCCCTGGTCCTTCCTCACAGGAAGCTGCTGCCTGGTCGGTTTGCTCAGTGTGACTCCTGGCAACAGTTCACTGTTTGCCGAGTTCACGGCATATGGAATCTACCACTCGGGGACTCTGTACACCAGGCTTGGGCCATGTGATGTTGCTGGATGTGGGGTATGGCCAGCTATCAGCTACAGGGTGTTATTATTGTGATGGATGTCAACTGAGACTCCCCAACCCTGTGCAGACTGGAAACAGAGCAGGGTCAGAATGGCCTGACCACTTCCCTCCTGGCCAAGCTTTCCCGTGGTCCTTTGGCATGGCCTCGGGACCTGGGAGGAAGTAGCCTGACCTGAACCTCCGCTTCATCGTTTCCAGAGGGAATAGGGAGAGCCCATCATGGCTTAGCCATGGCTCATTACCTGGCTAGAACGCCAGGGCCTGGCTAGGGAGGGGCGGTGACAGGACTGTACCCAAGCTGGCGACTGTTTGCTGCTTGACATCTTTGCTCTGTACGTTTGTTCTTCTTGTTAGTAAAGCCCAGCTGGGGAGATCGGTCAACTGGTTGAGACTGAAGTAGGGTGAGAAGGATGGAGAGGCTGGGTTTGAGCGGAGCCTCCCACCAGAAGGTGGATCTTAGTTCTAGACCAACCTTATGCAGTCAAGACAGGTGAGGACAGCCTTTGCAAGGCCCCAGATGTGAGAATCTTATTTCTAAGGGATATGATCTTCAGGGTGTCACTCAGCTAGCTTATACACTAGCTGCCTAACTAAGAGCAATGAATAAGCAGCAAGTGTTAATAAAGGACAGGTCCCTGGGCAAAGGAAGTCACTGGAAAAGGCCCTGGTCCTGTAGAGCAGGGAAATGTGCCTTTCCCATTTGCCTGGGCACAAATAGTTCATGGGCCCAAATCCAGGAGCACAAGGCCCTTCCTCTGAGCCTCCCATCAAGGTGCTGGCTGACTTACTGTGCAGGCCCCTCGTGGAGGATGCTGTGGAAGCTGGGCAGCTGGCCTGTTGGGGACCACCTGAGGAGAACTGTGGGGCCAGAGACGATGCTTTCGCCTTGAGTGTGTTCAGCTCCATGGTCTCTGGAGCACTGGGTACCCAGGGCTTGAAGGTGAAAGCTGACGTGAATTCCCTAGGAGAAAAGAAATGTACAGTCTAGAGTCACAACTGTTAAACAAAAAGTCAGGAGGAGGGATTATAAGAGAAGGGAAGCCACTAACTCTGTGAGCCCTGGGAATGTGGCAGCCATATTACAGGGGAGGAGGAAAATGATGAGGAAATAACAGCTAAGGGGTTAACAGGGTGGGGAAGGGGATAAGGGCCTGGGAGAGCACTGACATTTAATTAACTTATTTGGTTTTTTGAAATAGGGTCTTAGTATATGGCTCTGGCTGCCCTAGAACTTGCTATGTAGATCAGGATGACCTGGAACTCAGAGATTCTCCTGGCTCTGCCTCTCCAGTGCTGGGATTAAAGGTGTGCACAACCATGCCCTGCCAAAATGTTTATATTGATTGATTGATTGATTGATTGATTGATTGATTTTGGGGAGGGAGCGCATGCTACAGAACACACAGAGAGGTCAGAGGACAACTTGCTGGAGCCAGACCTTCCCTTTGACCATCTGGGGATGAAGGGAAGTCATCGGGCCTGGTGGCAGGTGCCTTTATCCACTCAGCCATCTCACCAGCCCACTGGCAGTGACAGTTCAGACCGCATGTCAGGGAGGTGCTGGCAGCTGAACCATGGCCCCCAAAGGGGTCCATATCACACGCTCCTGATCCCAGGAGAACACTGTTGTAGGAGTGTTAGGAGCCATTCCTGTTAGTCTGGGCTCTGGCAGCCCTAACAAGCTAGGCTTGGTCACTTGTCCTCAGTAGGACTGTTAAGACATGCACAGCATCGAAAAACAAAGAAAGGAGATTTATTCAAAGTCACAGTAGGAAGGAAAACAAAGAAAAAGGTCCAGTGGATACTCCAAGTCCTGAACCTGTCTACAGGATCCTGGTTCAGCTTTAAACTCCTGGCTAAGCAGTCCTGGCCAAGAAGTGGTCCTGTCCACCCCTGACCCATCACTGTCAGCTCCAGGCTCTCCTGCAAGGTGGTCTGATGGTTGTCAGAACTGTAAGGAATCTCTTCCTGGGAGAAATACTAATTCCTTTGGGGACCATTGTCTCAATAGTCTATAAGGCACAAGTGTCTCCTAAAATATCCTTTAAATGGGGTGGGAGAGGTGGGCGCTCGCGTGTGCATGTGCACGCACACACATAGACACACACACACACACTAAATAAAGTCAGTAAATGTGAAAAAATAAAGGTCCCCACATCAGTGGCTGACACTATGAGCATGGCTGGCTGTCTTAATGACTTTGCTTATCCTAAAGGGTTTGGAATGCATGCCAGCCAGGGTCACCTGGCAGGCAAGAGTAGTTATGGCAAATAGCTGTAGTCAGCCAGGCTGGATCCCAAAACCTTGAGGATAGAGTAAGGACCGTGAGCTAAGGAGGAGAGGCAGCCTCTAGAAACAGGTAGTGGTGAGGAGACAGTTTTCCAGGGTGAAGGAGTCCACGCTGCTGGCGCACTTTGAAGGGTATGGTGTCAGACTTCCACCCAGAATGGGGAAACTGACAGAGTCAGGGCATCCAGCCTCTCACAATGCGGAGATTCACTTCTGCAGCACAAGGAAACTAGTTTTAGGAGGGGCAGCCAGGGAAGGCCTTGCTGATACGGTGATGTTAAACCCTCAAACAAGCCCCATGACACAGGTGTTCCATCTTAGCAGATGTAGACTGAGGGTCCAAAGTTCAGGAGCCTTCCTGAGGTCATCCACAGAGCAGGCAGGCAGTGACGCAGGAGCTGAGAACAGCCGCTTTCCAGCTGTCTTCCACCAGTTCCCCACAGCTTGGTGTTGTCAGACCAGTACTTTGGGGTCCGGGTTCTGGGGCCTCCCAGGAATGAGCTGGAGCTGGGCTGGTCGCCTCACCCATCCTGTCTTGCATCACAAGTGGCAACGCGCTGAACTGTTTTCTCACAGTGAGGCCGGCCTCTCACTACTTACAAAACTGTTTTCCTATGTGTGAGGTGGGGACCATCACTTAGTGTTGACACCATTAAAGAACTCACTCCACCACTTCACTGCGGCACACACACAAGCTGCAGGTGGCTGGTCTTCCCTTCCCTAAGCAAGTGAGTGCCTTAGGGTGTGAAGTACACATGGTTTGTGTGTCCAGATGGGTTTGAGCTTGCCAATGGGGGATCCTGAGCTAGTATAGAGATGGCAACAGGCTGCAGGACCCCCCACCTCCTACAGCAGTGAAGGATGTGCTCTCTGTTGAGGTTTGAAACCCAGAACCAAAGAAAGCATGAGATGTTCTCCCTAGAGAGGCGCAGGGTCG
>CABHPQ010171837.1:0-37702 GCA_902168405.1 Peromyscus aztecus | reverse complement strand
AGAAATCCTGTCTAAAAAAAAAAAAAAAAAAAAAAGAGGAAAGGGTTTATTTGGCTTACAGGTCACAGTCCATCATCAGGGGAAGCCACGGCAGGAACCTGGAGACAGGAAATGAAGCAGAGCCCATAGGGGAATGCTGTTCACTGGCTTGTTTTCCTTAGTTTGTTTACAGACCCTTTTCTTACTTACTTACTGTTTGTTTGTTTTTTCATGAGATGGTCTTGCTATGTAGCCCAGGCTGGCTGGAACTCACCACATAACCTGAGCTAATTCTGACTCAGGCATAGGTTACCAAGACTGGCTTCTGTTTTTTTCACTTTTAGTGCTAACTTTCCTCTTCAGACTCTAGAGTTCATTGGCTAGTTCAGTACTAAAGACAAGGATAACATAAATGGATTCAGGCTGGAGAGATGACTTAGAGGTTAATAGCACTGGCTGCTCTTCTAAAGGATCCAGGTTGGATTCCCAGCACCTACATGGTAGCTCACATCCATGTGTAACTCCATTTCCAGGGAATGTGACATCTTCTTCTGGCCTCTGTCAGCATCAACCATGTAGATGATGCACAGACACACATTCGGACAAAACAATCACACACAAAATAAAAATAAAGTAAATCTCTTAAAAAGAAAATAAACAAACAAACAAACAAACAAACAAACAAAAACCCAAGAGCTGGGCATGGTAATGCACACCTTTAATGCCAGCACTCCAGAGAAGAGGCAAGAGGATCCCTGTGAGGCCAGCCTGGTCTACACAGTGAGCTCCAGGCCAGCACTACACTGAGAGAACCTGCCTCACAAAAGCACATAAACACACACACACACACACACACACACACACACACACACACACACATCAAGAACCAGGCAAAGACAAGACCCCAAAGGGATTGATCATTAATGGAAGACTTTAAGACACTGTATGTAGTGAATTGGGGAAAATGGCCTATTTATTAACATCAGAAAGGTAACATCATCCACTTGCTCACTGTAGCTGTACCAAATGTTGCAGATTTGTGCCAAAGAAGAAACTGAAGCTGGCTGCCCAGAACAGTTTCCCTGTGTGAAGTGAAGGGTGTCATGGGTTAAGAGAATTCAAGATCAACTCTTTGTGACTAGGGTGGTGGAACTGTCCCTGATGTGTGTAGAAAGGTCTAGGTGCCATCCTTAGCACTGAGCCACACATGCCCCAAAAGAGACATACTTTGAGAGTTTTCCATTCAAAGCTTAAATTGACATAGAAACTGTAGTAGTTTGAATAAGAATGGCCCCTTAGGCACCTGTATTTGAATGCTTGTTTCCCATCGGTGAAACAGGGAAGGATTAGGAAGCATGGCCTGGTTCGACAAGGTGTGTCACTGGGGGTGGGTTTTAAGTTTTCAAAAGACCAGGATATTCTAAATCAGCTCTTGGTGCCTCTTGAAGATAAGGATGTGAGCTCTCAGCTACTGCTCCAGCACCATGCCTGCCTGCTGCCATGATCCCCACCATGCTCTTGGACTCCAGTTCTCTGAAACTGTAAGCAAGCCCCCAATAAACTCTTTCTTCTCTAAGTTGCTTTGGTCCTAGAAAGACAGAGAGCTAACATAGGACGTTCAAACGCTCTAAAAGAAACCATCAACAAAGCCCCAAATTCCCTGACATGTAGAGCCTCTGTGTATGGTCACCCTACATGTTCAAGAAACTAGTTGTAGCCGGGCAGGCACGGTTGTAGATGTAACTAACCGTCTTATTCATGCTACACACGGTGGTGCATACCTTTAGTCCCAACACTTGAGGGGAAGAAGTAAGTGGGTCTTTATGAGTTCGAGGCCAGCCTTGTCTACATAGTTAGTTTTAGGCCAGCAAAACTACATTGAGAGCAAAAGGGGTGGGGGTGGGGGATAAAAGAAGAAGGGTGGTGGCGCACACCTCTAATCCCAGCACTCAAGAGGAAGAGGCAGGCAGATCTCTATGAGTTCGAAGTCAGCCTGGTCAGGACAGCCAGGACCACAGAGAAACTCTATCTCAAAAAACAAAAATAAATAAATAAATTTTAAATAGATACATAAATAAAAGGAGTATCTCTCCTACCTAGCCAAGGCGAAGGTCCCTGAAGCCAGTAATCAAACTTTCCTTGGATGACAGCGTCCACTAGTGGCCAGCAAAGGCATGGCACTACCTATGATACTGAATGCTTTCTCCACCAATGCCCAACTATTTATTTATTATTCAGTTTGAGGCAGGGCTACTCTTCCCTGGCTGGTCTCAAAGGTGTGGTAATCCTCCTGCCTCAGCCTTCTGAGTACTGGGGACATAGGCTTGAGCCACCACTCCTGGCTAATTTCTAATATGCACACAAAATGCCAAGTCTCATTTGATAGAAAACCTCCATCCATGACTGGTAAATGTAAAGTCACTAGATCAGAGGAAAATGATGGTTAATACTGACAGTTGTGATGGTTAATACTGACAGTTGACTTGGCAGGATCTACAAGTCCAGCCTGGGCATCCCTGTGAGAATTTATCTACGTTAGGTTAACTGAGGTGAAAATGTGGGCAGTGCCGTTCCCTGGGCTGGTGTGTGTACCAGGAGAAAGAGGAGAGTTAGCCAAGTCGGGGCATTCCTTGCTCTCAGCTTCCTGACTGCAGATACAATGTGATCAACCGCCTGGAGCTCCTGCTGCCATGACTAAAACAAACCCCTCCTCAAGTGGGCTCCTTCTCGGTCATTTTGTCACAACAGGAAAAGTAACCAATACACAAATTTAGATACACTGACATAATAAAGATAATCAATTTCCATGTTTGCTTGCCCCACCCCCCTTTAACCTTTAAAAAAATGCGTATGGATATTTTGCCTGCACATATGCCTATGCAGTGCCACGGAGGCAAGAAGAGGCTGCAGCCGGGAGGTTGTGAGCAGTCATGGTGGTGCTGGGAAGTGAATGGTCCTCTGGAAAAGTAGCTCGTGCTCTTAACCACCAAGCCATTACAGTAACCCCTTTCCCCCTTTGCCTTTCTATTTATTTTGAGAGTCTCAAGTGATAGCCCAGAATAGCCTCAAATGTGTGGCAATCCCCCTGCCTCAACCTCCAGAGTGCTGGAATTACTGTACTTTAAGCCATCTCCGCTTTTGCCCCTTGAAAAAGTTGCAGGGCCCAGCTGCAGAGGGGGAGGCAGGAGGGTCAGGAGTCCAGATCCTTGGCTACACGGTGAGCCAGACATCAGTCTGAGCCACAAGAAATCCTGTCTCAAAAAATAAAAAATAAAAAAAAAAAAAAGGAAGAAAGGCAGGGAAAGGGACAACGCCAGAGATATGGCTCAGTAGTTAAGAGCACTTTCTACTCCTACAGAGGACCTGGGATAGGTTTCCACATAGCAGCTCACAACCACCTGTAACTCCAGTTCCTGGGGTTCAACGCCCCCTTCTGGCCTCCACTGCTCTTACATGCACACGGTGCACATACACTCCCACAGGCATGTACATAAAAATAAGTAAGTAAAATAAAAATCCATGTAGTGGGGAGCTGGAGAGATGGCTCAGAGGTTAAGAGCAATGGCTGCTCTTCCTGAGGACCTGAGTTCAATTCCCAGCAACCACATGGTGGCTCACAACCGTCTATTATGAGATCTGGTGCCCTCTTCTGGCAAGTGTATACTAAATAAATAAATAAATAAATAAATAAATAAATAAATTTTTTTAAAAAAAATCCATGTAGCTTAAGCCATCTCAGTTACTTCCTACTTTTCCTACGCTACCATTTACCTTTAACTCCTAAAACTAACATGCATGCTTAAATAAGTTTATAGTTGTTTTCCTAAATAAGTACCATTGTAAAAGCTAGTTGCTCTCCATTTCTAATGCAAAAGTTCACTTCCCCTGCACTGAGACTCTGTATATTGGTAAATCAATAAAGTGTCACTGGTATTTACAAGTACTGGGAAGAGAAGAACCATCAGAGTTAACGGGTAAGGAGTCATACCCAGCTACCTGAGAGATAATTCACTGGTAACAATATCATAGGATCCTAAATGTCCAATGTTTCAGGAAACAGACAATAGCTAGAATTTGGGGTACAGCTAGAAATTTAGAATGAAACACTGAGAACAACCAAGAAGCATGTGTCCTGTGGAGGGTTTCTCACCCTACTTTTCTGGGCCAGATCCTAGTTTAGAGCAAGCAATCAGGACCAGGGGCACTGCTTGGTGGTATAATGTTTGCCTGCTTATATGAGGGCCCTGGGTTCAATCCCCAACACTGGGAGAGGGGTAGGGATATAAAATAGGTAATGATTCTGAGTCTGCCAGTATTTACTATAAATCTAGGGAGACAACACCCAATTGCTTTAAGAATTCTGGAAAATGCAAAGATGGACAAACACAGTCGCTCACCTGATGCTAGCTAAGGTCTAATAAGAGATATGATAGGTATGCAAAAAATGACACAGATGAATATGCTACACGAGACAGAACTTCCCTGTATGAGGTGCTCCAGGAAGATGGAGAGCAAGGGAGCAATAAGAAAGGAGACAAGGGGAGACAACTTGGTCTAAAGCACTTCCCTGGGAATTAGGGATGTGGCTCAGTGGTGCAGTACTTGTCGAGCATGCATGAGGCCTTCACTTTGATTCCCCCAACACCTCCAAAAAAGGGGGAGATGGGTCAGTCAGCCAGTGCTTGCTGTGTAAGCATAAAGACCTAAGTTTGGATCCCCACCTCCCATGCAGAGAGCACAGCACAGAGGCATGCACCTGTAATCCCAGCTCGGGAGGTGGAGACAGGAGGATTCCTGGGGTTTGTTGGCCAGCCAGTCTAGCTGAATTGGTGAGCTCCAGGTTCAAATGAGAGATCTTGTCTCAACAAATAAGGTGGACCCACGCAGGGACACTCTGGAGTGGGAAGAACGTTCAGAGTCAGAGGATGGGAGGAGCGCTGTGAAATGCTCTTACCGACATGAGACGGCCACTGTACCCGTGAACTCACCGGAGCTATTATTACCCACACAAGGTCAAATCAGCAAGATCGGTCAATATTCCAACAGGCTCGGTGGATTATTAACAAAAAAGGGGAAGAACACGAAGTGGGGAGAGGAATGTACTAGAGGTGCCTGCAGGGAATGGGAGGCAGGAGTTGGGGGTTCTTGGGGGAACAGGGAGTCCATGTGATCAAGATGTACTGTTTACATGTATGAAATTGTCAAAGAATAATTAAGATATGTATGTATATTTGTATTTTCGAGACAGGATCATACCATGTAGCTCTGGCTGTCCTGAAACTCACTATGTAGACCAGGCTGGCCTCTGCTAACTCACAAAGATCCACCTTCCTCTGCCTCCCAAGTGCTGGAATTAAAGGTGTGCGTGACTATTACATCTGGTTAAAGATATTAAAAAGTAAAATAAAGGATAGGCAAGACAGTTCAGTGGTAACGGCGCTTGCCACCCAGCCTGCCAGCCTTCGTTTAATCCTCAGGACCTGGCACTGACTCCTGTAAGTTGTCCTCTGGCCTCTAAGGTGGAGAGCAATCGAGGAAGACTCCTAATGTCAACCTTACCTCCATATGCATTCACACACACACACACACACACACACACACACACACACACACACACGGACACACACATGGACACACACATGGACACACACATGAACAATCTGAAAACACACTACACAAAGCATTTTACTCAGTATTTAGCAAAAATGCATCAAGAATACTAATAGTAGGGGCCTGGAGAGATATCTCAGTGGTTAAGAACATTGGCTGCTCTTCCAAAGGACAAAGGTTTGATTCCCGGCACCCACATGGCAGCTAACAACTGTAACTCCAGTTCCAGGGGACCTAACACCCTCTTCTGGTCTCCCTTGGTACCAGGCATACACATGGTGCACAGATATACATGCATGAAGAAGAACATCCATACACATAAAGTTAGTATTTTTTTTAAAAGGAATGCTAATAGGGGTAAATTAATAAAAAAAATAAATTGAACTATGTCCCGGACATTGCCACAAGACACAGACTAAAAGGAAGTAAAGCCTTGAACAGGGCGAGGTAGGAGTTGAAAAGGTAAAGGGTCAAGGAAAGAGAAAAAAGATGACAGACATCTGTATCCCAAGTTCGGTCCCCAAATTCGTGCAAGAGAAAGAAAACAAAATTCCAGTGAGTGGTGAGCATTTGTACAGGAGGCTGGGGCTGGTTACAAACAAGGGCAAGAGTTGAAGGACTTGTTCAAGGCCATGAGGAGTCACTGTAGGCTGAACATGATGGGGGCATCTCCAGGTTTGTGCTCTCAGAGGTGCGTCCGGCACCAAAGCACAAAGCAATCAATTTATTGAAACCATTTCATCCAGTTTAAGGAGCAAGGCCAAAGGTAGCACCATAATGGCCAGATCTGAGAGATTCTTGCCACCCCCTCCCACCATACCCCCCACAGCACCCCCACACCCCCCCCCATCCTCAGCATTAAGGGCGAAAGAGATGTAGGAGGAGAGGGTGCCACAGGTCACATTACAGGTTTACATCTGATAACAGTCAGGTCATCCCAAGACTGAGGATGTAGGTCAGTATGAGCATGTTCCAGTACAAGGTCCTGGCTTCCTTCCCTAGGGAAGAAGAGGAAGAAGGCGGAGAAGAAACACACACCTCTGCTCAGCTAGTCCCCAGCACCCACACAGACACTGGGACCAGGATTAGGGAATGGTTACAATCCTGTACTATTTCCTCTTGCCTTTGCTACGGGATGACCAGCTTCCGCCTCGACCTGATCCTTCAAATCTCACCTCTGTCACTAAATCTCTAGTGTGGAAAATTGGGCTGCCCTGAAATGTACCGTTTCCACCCTAATATGCCCCATTTTTCTGCTTCCACAGAAAACAGAAGGAAGGGCAGATGGGGAGATGGAAACATAGTCAGGCGGGAAAATTGGGACAGCTGGGCTGGACTCTCTCCCCTGTGTAGGACAGAGGCCTTTGGGGCAAGCAAGACAGTTGAAGACAGCTTGGCGGGGTGGGCACATCTTTAATCCCAGCACTTGGGAGGCAGAGGCAGCAGATCTCTGAGTTCAAGGCCAGCCTGGTCTATGTAGTGTGTTCTAAGATGGCCAGAGCTACATAGTGAGACCCTGTCTCTAAAAAACCCCCAAAACAACAAAAAGATAGTTGAAGAGAAGAAAGCACATTAGGACACAGACCAGTCTTTCAGTCCAGGAGTACATATTCAGTCAGATTTATTTTGATTCTTTATGAGTATGAATGTTTTGTCTGCATGTCTATATATGCACCACAGAGGTCAATAAAGGGCATCAGATCCCCTGGAACTGAAGTTATAGATGGTTTTCAACCGCCATGTGGGTGCTGGGAACTGAACCCAGGTCCTCTGCAAGAGCAGCCAGTGCTCTTATCCACTGAGCAGATTCTGTAGCCACCTACTGCTTTTGAAGTTGGTGGCTAAAAGGTAGACAGGAGAGGCCAGCTCTGCCTAGAGGCTCTCTCTGTGTATCCACCACCTGCTGTGGGCTGTCACACACCCTGCATTCAGACTCAACCTCTTGAGGCCTGACCTTTTGAATCATGTGACCCACCTCCCCTAAGTCAGTGGTTCTCAATGCAGCAACCCTTTAATACAGTTCCTCATGTTGTGACCCCCAACCATAAAATTATTTTAATTGTTACTTCATAACTGTAATTTTGCTACTGTTACGAATCATAATGTAAATATCTGTTTTCTGATCTTAGGTGACCTCTAGGAAAGGGTCCTTTGACTCCCCTGGGTTGAGAACCACTGCTCTAAGTCTTCAGGGGCTGGCAAGGTACTTGGTATTGTTCTCTGTAGTTTCTTCTACTCCTTGAACACAGTAACTGTGTGAAACCCATCCGTTAAAGGACACAGTACCCATCTTTGCCAGGAATGGGACAGGGCCTCCTGCCCTAGAAGCCTTCACAGCCCACAGTCAGGGCTCCACTTCAGATTATTTTCTGGATAAAAAGGCTTTTAACTTCATCTCCCTGGAACCGGTCATACAATTTTTTTTTTTTCAAGATAGGGTTTCTCTGTTTAGCTGTGGCTATCCTGGAACTTGCTTTGTAGGCCAGGATGGCCTCAAACTCACAGCAACCCACCTGCCTCTGCCTCTCGAGTACTGAGATCAAAGTCCTGTGCCACCTCGGTCACAATTTTTTTTTTTTTTTTTTCGGTTTTTTGAGACAGGGTTTCTCTGTGTAGCTTTGGAGCCTGTCCTAGAACTTATTCTGTTAGCCCAGGCTGGCCTCGAACTCACAGAGATCCGCCTGCCTCAGTCTCCTGAGTACTGGGATTAAAGGCGTGCACCACCACCGCCACCAGGCTCCATACAAATATTTTTAATTACCTCGGAAATCAGCCTTTCTCCAGGGCCAGCTTCCTACCCAGCCCCCAACTCTGGTGCGAGGCAGTGCACTGAGTTCCCAAATCCTCTTTCTCCTTTCTGTCTTCAGGTGAAGCAGAGAAGCCTTGGCAAGGCTGGTGGGCTGAGACTCTGCCATCCCTGACTGGTTTTAAGCAGTTACAGGTGAGGCAGTAGACCTTCACCTTCTCACCTTTCCAGAAGAACATCCCCTTGATCTCCCCCATCAACATCCACACTCATGCTCACCCACACACACTCCACGGTGGGAAAGAAGGCTGCTTGGTAGGAACAAGGTTACAGAGTAAGACACGAGCCAAAGGCCATGACCACCTACAGCCCCATTCGATGGAGCAAGGAAGGGCTCAGCCAGGGACCCCACAAAGCATCCTTCTTCCTCCCAGGCTGCGTCCCCTCAGTAGCTGACCTGGAAAGATGGGTGGACACTTAGCCAGCCTTCCTCAATTCTCTCACCCACCACTTCCTCCTGTTTTCTCAGTCCCGGGACAAGTCCTATTGTCTCAGCCCTCTGACCAGAAGGCTGGTCAACGAATCCGGTAAGAATGGACCTAGGGAGATGCTAATGTATGGAAGGACTCACGGCCCAGCCCGTTTACTGTCCCCCGTCCCCCTTTCATAACCAAGAGTGGGTAACTGGACCAAAATACCCTAGCATGCGGAGTCCTAGAAGCCTTCTAAGCAGTCAAGGGTCTGCTTTCCACTTTGGAATGTGCCCTACCCCCATCCCTAACACCACTCCCCTCCCAGCCACATAACAGACAATGTTGGGGGGAGGGGGGCTCTCCGGGAGTACAAAGCCACACTTCTATAAATCCTCATGTCTGTACTTCAGGATCAAGATCATGAAGTCCTAAGTGATTTAGAACTTTGTACGTGTAAAAGTGTGGGCGTGAGGTGGAAGCGGAAAGCGCTCTGGAAAAACCAGGGGCGAGTAAGGGGTGGGATCCAGAGCTTAGGCCTTCACAAGGAGAGGCGCCGCAGGCCTCTGAAATTCCAAACTTCCCGCGGAGAGACCCGGAGCCCTCGCCTCCCGATTCCAACCAGACTACTAGGTCTCCGCTCGCGCGCCCCTGGAAGTCTGAACCGAAAGAGCAAGGAGCCAGGCTCGGTTCCTCCCATTCCCTCGGGTCACAGAAACCTGCCTTCCCCACGCACCGCAGCGAAATGAGGAAAAGGACGCCAACCTACAGTCACAATCAACCGTGGCCTCCCACAGCGTGAGTAGGTAGAGGGACACCTCTCGGACACTCGGATCGTGGAGTCCTTCCTTGGCCGTCCACCTCCGGACGCAGCACCCGGCTTTCCTGACCCATTAAGTCCCCAGCTGGCTCGGGTTTGGAAACTTTCTGCGAACTTGCGGAGTGGGTGCAATCGTCGCCCGCCCCTCGGGTTCCCACCCCGAGCCTGGCCCTCGCCCTCTCCCAGCCAGCTGGACCCAGATCTTCCGGCCTGCCGATGGCGAGGGCGGAGCGCCGAGGCAGCAGCCCTTACCTGGGACTCGCAGCCAGCCCGCTTCGCCGTCGCGCTGAGAGCCAACTTTGGCCCCAGGCAGAGCGCCGGCAGGCGTAGGAGGGACTCAAAGAAGGGCGCAGGGCCAGAGCCTGCTCCGGTGGGACTGACCAGGCCTGGGCAGAGGTGCAGGGCCTTCCTCCCCGGGACCCCGGACTGAGCTGGGTACGCTCGATGGCTCGCTCTCCCGCCCTTCTCCCCCGGCGCAGCGCTCCCCTCTTTCGGCCAGGGTGGGCCGGGCTGTATCACCGTGACATCACCTCCATTCTGGGCGCTCCTCCGGCGCCAGCAGCGCTCCAGGTACTAGCGATCTACATCCCCAGTAACAAAGCGCGCCTGGCCCTGCCCCCTCGGACTCACCTCCAGGCTCGGCCGCTGAGCACTTTCGAGCTAGGAAGGGAGATCCGAGTTTCTGGCCAAGCCGGAGTGTGGGTTGTTGCTGTTTACTGCCACGCCCCCGCACGCGGGCGCGCGCGCACTTGCGCGTACTCACTTTCTGGACTCGCCTTTCTCTCCCGAAAGCGGTTCGGGGTGCAATCCAGCACACTTCTTGGTTGCATCTCCCAGCGATCGCACGCACCCACAGACGCTCCGTGGCCACCTTGGCGAGTTTCCCCGTGACAGACACCCAGCCTTTGTCACGTTCGTCCTGGCTTTCCCATGAGACACATGCCTGGCACAGTTCGCTACTCCCCGCTGGAGCGAGGCGTACACTCAGACGTAAAGTCCGTCTTTGTCACGCCTTCCGCGCCCCCTCCCCTCTCGAGCTTGCACACGTGGACACAGCACACACTGAGCGCCCCCCTCTTTCATGCGTGATCCTCCCCGGAGAGCCCAGTCTCCAAGATCATGAGGAATGCCACGGCATATGCCCCTAACTCTGTGGACTGAGTCCAGAACTCCTGCGGGTTATTGGCCAGCATCTTCGTCGGCCTGACTACCCCGCGCCGGAGTTTCTCTCATCGCGGGTTCCCCTCCCCGCGTCCCGGTTCCCTGTGGTGACCTGTCCTAATTAGCCTTCTCAGTTTTGTTCCCGAGGTACAGTGTTCAATGCTATCCCTGTGGTCCCTGCGCTCCTGACCACATTGTTCCTGACTCCGAGTCCGGCCACTCCTGAAGTCAGGGGACCTTTCCACGAATTCGGATTCCCCTGAACCCCACCCCCACTCCCTGCCGGGGTGGATCCACCAGTTACCACCCTTTCTTCTCCAGCCCCAGGAATCTGCTGAAAAGAAACCGCAGAAATAGGGAAACGAATCCCAGCAGAGGCCTCTCTGGCCCAGTAAACAAGAGATTTTTTTTTCCGGCCACTTTCCCTGGGGTTTAAGATCCCTCGGCAGTGGGCTGCGCTGTCCTTGGAGCACTGAGTGGGTCTGATTGGATTGCGCTGTATCCCCGGAAGGGACAAATCGCTAGAGCAAGAGGTTGTTGGGCCTGACAGGGGCCCTGGGGACGCCGGAGAGGGCAGGGCGTCGGGTCTCAGGGTGCGGGTTCTCGTGATGCCGAGTTGCCTGGGGGATCGCCAGGAGCGCAGTCGGAGCCAGCCGGTGGCAGGGCAGGCGGCAGGGCGTGTTTGCTCAACCCTGAGCGCCCTGGAGGGGGAGGGGAGGCAGCTGGTCACAGGCGAGGGGATAGCCAGGTAGAGGAGGGCAGGGAGCTGGTGACCCGTACCTCCCTGGCTGGTTGTGTGTTTGCGTGCCTCCATCTATGACAACCTGGAGTCTAAACTCAATGAATCACCCGGAGTTGCCGGAGCGATAAACCTCAGGCCGGTTCCTCCCCTCGCACACAGCTCTGCTCTTTTCTGACTCTGGGAGGAATGTTTGCTTAGGAGGGGGCGGTGGAGACTGTGGGGCCCAGGATTTCTAGAACCCTGAATCCTTTCCTGTGCCTTGCCGTTTCTGGCCGGTCTGGGGAATGTGGCAAAGCCTGAACTATTTCAGTGGGTGGCTGCTGCAGGGGTACCTTCTCCCACGCCCAAGTTCGCCTCCCAACCCTGGGTTAGGGATCCAGTGAGTGTTAAGGCTTGAACGGCGGCGCAGGCAGTTGGTGCCCACGCTAGCTAGAAAGGCAAACATTGGTTAGACCTAAGTGAGCGGGATGAGCCGCTCTGGCCTCTGCCTGCTTTTCAGGCTACTGATGCCTATAACTCTGCTGAGGTGGCTCATTGGCTATGTGAGACGCCAGTTAAGGGAGCCGGTGGGGGAAAGGGAGCCAAGGAAAGGAAATGGTCCAAGACTGGTGGCAGGACCCTGCAAACCATCACAATTTTCCTTCTCTCTTCTCTTTTCCCTACAGCCTCCAAAACTGTGACTATTTTTGCCAAGCATAGTGGCTCACACCTGTAATTCTAACACTTGGGAGGTAGAGGCAGGAGGATCAGGAACTCAAGGTCATCCCAAGACCATCCTGGACTACACAAGATTCTGTCTCAAAACAAAGCCACCACTCTTAGCCCCCCACCACCACCAGGTTGGGGTATCTAGTGTCTGGTCACCCACTGGGAGTCATTTAAAAAGGGACCGGCAGTGGCTGAGCCCTGCCCTCAGCCAGCCATGTGAGGCAGCTGTCGGGCAGTAGAAATGAGGCCAGTATCTGAGAACTCTGTGCTCTTCCCTGTTCGCCCAGGCACCCTTCTGGAACAAGATCTGCCTTCAAAGGACAAAGCAAGTCCCTCTGGGCAGATGATTCCCACCTCTGGTTCTCCAAGATTCCTATTGCGCTCTGCTTAGGTCTTAAGAGAAAGAGTTGGGAACCCTGCCAGTGAGTCAGTCCTGCTGTGGGCTGCCGCTTGAGACCGGAAGTACTTTAAAGTTCCTTAGACCCGCAGCAGCTCTCTGACCCCAGCCACAGGAACGACTGTGTCCCCTAATGTCTCTCACCCTGATTTAACCCAATATCTACTCTATTTTCACAAAATATAACAGTCATCAGAAATGGCCCGTTGCAGGACCTGCCCACCTGCTCCTGAAAGCACTCCTGGAGTTGTGAAGTTGGCAGGGAGCACAGCCTGGAGTTGTGAAGCTGGCAGGGAGCACAACGCCGTCCTCACCTTCTTTTCTCTCTAGATACTCGAGTTCCTGCTGAAAGGCAGACTGACGCCAGCTTTATTCACTTGGCCTATCTTTGAGCTGCCAGAGGGCCCCTCAATCTCAGAGTCTTAGAAGTACCACCTACTAGCTGTGTGACTCTCTGACCCCTCACTTTCCTCTTTGGTAAAACGAGAGTGATAACCCCACCCTCCAAATACAACATGTCTAGAATGTTCCCCCCACACGCCTTACACTTACAGATGGGTCTGAGGCCAGACTCTTCTTCCCTGTGTGATGATGGTCCAGCCCTCGGAGCCACAGAACTCTCCACAAAAAGGCAGCTAATTGTTCCGAAACCACACACTGGAAGAAGTTGCTTCTCTAGCGTCCTTTCAATTCCATTCACCATCGCTAGGGAAGGCCTGCCAGTCTGTGTCCTGCTGAGCTCTGGTTTGTGCGGGTCTTTCTGTCTTCAAGCTTTGTCTCTTCTGGCCCATCTCTGTCTGAACAAAAGTTTTTAAAACTCCTCCCTGCATCAGTGTTCCTACCTCTGAGAAACCTTCCTCATTTCCCCTAGAAAGGACTTTTTGTTGTTTTGAGGCAGGGTTTATCTGTGTGGCTCTGGCTGTCCTGGAACTCACTTTGTAGACCAGGCTGGCCTCAAACTCACAGAGACCCACCTGCTTCCACCTCCCAAGTGCTGAGATTAAAGGTGTGAACCAACAGGCCTGGATCAGAAAGGACTATCTTATGGGGCTCGAGATGGTTCAGCAATTAAGAGCACTGTTGGTGCACACCTTTAATCCCAGCATTTGGGAGGCAGAGACAGATGGATCTCTAAGTTCGAAGCCAGCCTGGTCTATAGAGCTTGTTCCAGGAGAACCAAGGCTACACAGAGAAACTCTGTGTCAAAACTGTCTCAAAAAAAAAAAAAAAATAGAAGCCAGGGTAGAAACCTGGTGACCCCATTTTGGGTATAGTCAACCCATGTGCTACAGGTCACATCCATTCCCAAGAAGGAAGTTTTAGTATCCCAGGAGCAGGGATCCTGAACCACAACATGTGTGGAATCTCTCAAGGGAGCCAGGGAGGCCAGCCCTGACTTAGCGATCAAGGGCCCTGATAGATTAAAAAGAATCCCTCAGAGTCAGGCATGATGGCACATCCTGTAATCCAAGCACCAGAGAGACAGGAGATCATGAGTTCTTTCTTGACTGTATATTGAATTGGAGGCTAGCCTGGGCTTCATGAGGCCGGGTCTTAGCCACTCACCCCTAAGAAAGAAGGAAAGAAAAAGGAAGGGGGTCGGGTGGGGGGAGAAAGGCAGGCAGGCTATCCCACACTGAGCTGAGGGTGGAGCCTGGAACTTATGTGGAGAAGTGGGGGTGGCTGGGAGCCCCAGGGCTGCTGGTAAACAGTTTGTATCTTACCTCTCTTGACTTCTGGGCCTGTGGTAGCCATTACTGCCCCAGGTGCAGTACAGGGCTCCTTTCCCCTGGAGCTCACAGGACTTCCTGCTGTGAGCTGAGACTGCTGGGTTATTTTGAGAGGATTCATACCAGGACAGCCACATTAAGAAGCAGGAAACCAGGATCCAGAGGAGTTAAACACTCACTCCCTACTACTGGCTGCCCATGGCTGATCTCTCAGGAAATGTACCCGGAAGCGGGCTTTGGGTAGAGCCTGCTGGAATGTCACCTGATGCTGAACCCTTCCACGAAACCTGTGCCTCCCGTGCCTTCGTCAACTTCCCACCCACCCCTTCTACAGCTCAGTGGCTCAAGGGCAGTAACCAACTCCCCTGGGAAGGAAGAACTGGATTTTCTAAGATTTTCATATGGGTCTGGCCAGTCCTCATCAACAGACCTAGCACATCCTAAGACCCACGCTTCAAATCCAGGTCTAAGCATTCAAGACATTCCACTCACCCAGCTCTTCCAAAAACCAAGACAGAAACGTGTGACCATGATGCGTTCTGCTCTCCCTACCTTAGACAGTGCCATCCCAATTTGGACCTTTTGTCAAGGGGGAGCGTACTTTGTGGCTGATCCCTAACCCCCCAAACCTACCGAGCTGCTCACGACCTCTCCATCGTCTTGCAGAGCCCCATCTAGTGAAGGACATTCTCTGGTTCTGTTCATAGCTGATAGATAATGGTTGCTGAGTCAGAGTCCAAACTCCTGTATCTGCACTTTCAGTCCCTCTGGTCTGGTCTGGCTGCAAGGAGGATCCTTCCTCTTCCTCACAGGAAATAGTCATTCCAGGCAGAGAGGTCCGAATCAGCCTCCCACACTGGCCTTCCTGGGGCTCACTCCCACTGGCCCCCATTCTCAATCCAGGATGTCCTTCCCCTCCTCTCAGCCCCTCAGGAGCCATCCCCACTTTGAAGCCCTGGGGATCCTACTGGAAAGAATTCTGGTGACACTAGAGTCCTCTTCCCTGGCACATATCTAGGAATTGCCCAGTATTTACAGTGTTGGTTTGTTCAATTGGTTGGTTGGTTGATTTGGCTTAGCCAGGCTGGCCACAAATTCTCTAAGTAAGCAAGGATGGTCTTGAACTCTCGACCTTCCTGACTTTCTCTGTCTCCAGAATCCTGAGATTACAGGTGTGAATCACTACTCCTGACTCTATTCTTTACATTGTTAATTTTTAAACTTGTTTTTGAGATGACCGCTCCAGGTATGTGAATCCTGGTCTGAATCTCTGCCTCCACCTGGCTGTATTGTTAATGATACCTTATGCCTCCCTGGTTCTCTGACAGCCTCTGCTAGGGATGGATTCTAGACTCCAAAGCTCTCTTTCCCAGCATCCCCTGGCACAGGACGGTACACATCTAAAATGCAGGCACTAGCTATTGGTGGATTGATCGGATTGATTGTCAAGGGCTGTAGGAGGCTGTCAGGCTTCTGTAAAGGGATGGAGGTCAGGGAAGCTTAGCGTCTACAAGAAACCGAGTAAGCAGGGCCCTGGCTCCCTGGCTCTGGGGTTGATGGGCTCAGGGATGGAGTCTAGTTGATAGTACAATACCTGTGGATGGTTTACCTCTATGTAGCATTAAACCATTTCTGTCTTTTACACAAATGATGCGTACAATCCTGTAGCTATCCAAATGATAAATAGGATTTTACAAGACAGGTGTTATTAAAGGTAGCTAGGATTTCACAAGGCAGATATTATTGTCTCTATTTTATAGATTTTTATTAACAGCTTCATAGAGGCTAAAACCAGCCGTGAGTTATAAGCATTTATTTTAGCACTTCGGACTCTACCCTATCGTACTGTACCCACAACCCACCTCCTGCACGACCCTTACTTACCATTTTCTGCCTAACAGATCGTTATTTATGTACATGTGTCCTCAACCAACGTGTAAGACTTGAGGGAAAGGTATGCGCCGGATTGTCTCTGTGCTTCCCTTTTCCCTTGCCCATAGCGAGGCTTCAGTTAACATTTATAAAGGGAATTAGTAGATGAAAGTTCCGCAAGGGCCTAAGGAAGTTAAATCAGGGTTGCAGGGCACACCAGCTGTCAAGCCCACAGTGTGCCCCTCTGCCCTCCCTTCCCTAGCCATCCTTTCACCTTCAGAAGCCGGCTGCAGTCTGTTTCCATTCTCTGCTGGTGACCATTGGCCCCAGTGGTCACTTCAGCTCTACACAGCCTGCAGTCATTGGGCCCTTCACCCGCCTCTGCAGCCACCACCAACACGGCTCTTCCCCGGCTGATCCAGCCACTACCAACATGCTCCACAAAACAAAGCCTTATTTATTTACTGTGTTTGTTTGACTGACTGATTTTTAAGACAGAGTCTCAGGTAACCCAGTTTGGCCTTGAATTGGCTGTGTAGCCAAGGATGGATGACCTTGAACTTCTGACCCTCCTATCCCTACCTCCGGTGAGCTGAGATTACAGGTGGGCTGTACTGGAACTGGTTTATTCAGGATTTCATGCCTGCCAAGCAAGCACCCTACCAACGGAAGCCACAGCTTCAGCCCCTTATGTTAACTGTAGTTGGTTAGCCAGAGTTTCAGTCTGTAGTACAGGATTGCCTCAAATTCGTGGCAATCCCCCTGTCTCAGCCTCCCACCAATATACCTGGCTCAACAAAAATTTTTAAAAGACCCAGTCACTGCCCACCCTCTCATTTAGAATTTGAGGCCACCCAATATTCTTGAGCTCAGCTCAGATCTCTGGTGACAGCTCATTTGCCTGCACTCACCAGAGATGGTGCCTCTGGCAGGGCAGGGCAGGGCAGGGCAGGACAAGGCAGGGAGGGGCCAGCCAGCTGGCTTCTGGGCTATGTCCGGGGGCCAGCTGTTTTCCCTGCTGCTGGGGCTTGACTGTCTCTTTCACCGGAAGCCCAGTTGCGGTGTAGCTCAGGCTGCCGGGAACCGGTGCGCTATTCTGGGAGTGTGATGGAGCTGGGCAGCCGATGAAACTTAAGCTCCCTTGGTTTCCAGCCGGTCTCCTCCCTGCTGATGATAAGGCCGAGTTCAGGCATTATGTGAATTCGGAACCGCTGATGGCAGGTCTGAGGGTCTTAATAGCAGTTGTGGTCTCGATAAAGTGGGACCTGGCAGGAGCAGGTGGCCTGTGATCAGCTCTGGGCTTGGTAACCATCTTTCTTGCTGTCACTCCCAGGGCCCACAGTCCTTTTCCTCCTGTTTTACATGTCCTCAGCCTCAAACGTGCCCTGTTTTTCAAAATTAACCCATTCATGGGCCTGCTGAAGCAGTCCCTCCCAGTTAAATCCAGTAACCAATTTCCTCCAAGGTCCTTGCCTTTTTAATATTGTTTGTTTGTTTGTTTGTGGTGTGTGGGGAGGTGTTGCGTGAATATACTGCTACAGAACTGATTGTGTAATTTGCTTTGAAAATCAATGATCTGGGCCCCATTTTTTGCCTACCAAGTCCCTGGGAGCCTGCTTGATATCCGTACCCCAAAAGGTGCACACTGGCCTTAAGAAATAGTTAAGTCAAAGCTGGGTATTAATCCCCAGAACTCAGAGGCAAAGACAGGCAGATCTCTGTGAGTTCAAGGCCAGCCTGACTAACCTAAGAGTTCCAAACCAGTCAGGACCACACAATGAGGCCCAGTCTCAATAAATAAATAAATAAATAAATAAATAGATAGATAGATAGATAGATAGATAAATAAATAAATAAATAAATAAATAAATAAGGTTGGGGTGGAGAGATAGCTCAATGGTTAGGAGCACTTGCTGCTCATACAAGGGACCAAGGTTCTGTTTTCAGTACCACACGGTGACTCACAACCATCTGTGACTCCAGTGCATTGGATCTTCCCATGCTCCCATCTGGCTTCCACAAGCACCAGGCATACAATACACACATACAGGCAAACATTCACACAGTAAAAAGTACATTTTTTAAAAAAGGTAAGGTCAAGTAAAGAAGAACAGATGGGAACATCTGGGAGCGAAGGAAGGAGAGACAGGCAAAACACAGAAAGCGAGATGCTGCCTGCGGTCCTGCGGAGGTCTACAGCAGATGACCAGAAGGGGAAACTGAGAAGGGGTTCACAACTGAGGCTCGCTGGGAGAAGTCAGCCAAGCAGCACAATCCAACCAGAACTTGTGCACTGAGGGACCCAGTTCCTCCCCACAGTATTGCAGATGGAGAGATGAGGCCCGGCTCAGAGCTCCCAATGGCAGCGGTTCCCGGGGTAGGTGACTACCACACCTCCACAGTGGTCCCCAGAGGCAGGGGCTGCTACCCATTTTACACATGAGCAAGCTGTGTGCTCTTTGGGCTTTTCTGCCATCCTGTCAGCTCTGTGAGCTTTCTGTCCATCAGAGTGTGACACTGGGTGGGTTCTCAACCCATCCCAGCCACCAATCCCCTTCTGTCTGCTCCTCCCCAGAGGTAGGTCTTTCCTCTGTCTCTGTGAAGGAGAAGATTAAATAGGAAGTTGGGCCCATGAGATGGCTCAGTAGGTAAGGGTGTCGGTTTGTCCCCAAGCCTGAGGACCTGGACCAACTCTGGAAAGTTGTCCTCTGACCTCCATATATGATGTAGCATGCACATGCACAAGTGTGCTTGGGCACACACACACACACACACACACACACACAAAGCATACATGCAGTCAATAAATTAATATAATTTTTAAACTTTTTTAAGAACAGGAAGTTGGTATGTTGGGTCTCCTGCCTTCCGCCCCGGTGTTCCCTTCTGTGGGTTCTCTCTAGTGCTCTGACATCATCCCAGTTACACACATCATTCTTGGCTGGATGTGGTGGTGCATGACTTTAGTCCCAGCACTCCAGATGCACAGGCCGGTGGATCTCTGTGAGTTCAAGGGTTCGAGGCTAGCCTTGTCTACAAAGTGAATTCTAAGACAGCCAGGGCTACATAGTGAGACCCTGTCTCAAAACAACAATGAAAAAGACATGGTTCCTTGGAGTACAAGGCTCACCCCTATCATCCAGGAGCTGATTAAGACTATAGACTTCTCATACTAGAGAGAAAACTCACAAACTGCTCTTACAGAGGACCTAAGATCGGTTCCCAGCTCCTACTTTGGGGAGCTCACAACTGTCTGTAACTCTGGTGGCAAAGGAATCCAACATCTCTGGCTTTGATGGGCATTCATGTGAACATACCACATAAACACATGTATAATTAAAAATAATTTTTAAAATATATCTTGGCCGGGCAGTGGTGGCACACACCTTTATTCCCAGCACTCGGGAGGCAGAGGCAGGTGGGTCTCTGTGAGTTCAAGCCAGCCTGGTCTACAAAGCGAGTTCCAGGAAAGGCACAAAGCTACACAGAGAGAGACCCTGTCTCAAAAAAAACCCAAAAAAACAAAACAAAACAAACAACTATATATATATATATATATATATCTTTTAAACTGGGCAGTGGTGATATACTCCTTTAATCCCAGGACTCAGGGGACAGAGGCGGGTGGATCTCTGAGTTCAAGGCCAGCCTGTCTACAGAGCAAGTTCCAGGATAGTCTGGGCTACACAGAGAAACCCTATAGATTTCTGTTTTTCTTTTCGTTTTGTTTTGTCTTCAAGACAGGATTTCTCTGTGTAACAGTCCTGACTGTCCTGGAACTCACACTGTAGACCAAGCTAGCCTTGAATTCACAGAGATCTACATGCCTCTACTCGGGAATGCTGGGATTAAAGTGCCGTCGCCACCCAGTCAGTTTTTCTTAATATGTATTTAAGTGTGGAGTTCAGAGGATAACTTTTAGACGTTCATTTTCTACCACATGGGTTCTGGGGATCCAATTCAAGTTGTCAGACTTGGTGGCAAGCACCTTTGCTCACTGGGTCATCTCACCAGCCCGAGACTGTAGATTTCTGAGCCCACCCAAACCTGTCCAATCAGAATCTATCATTTGTTGAGGGCACGGGTGACTGTGAGATCACTTAAGTTTGCAGCCCCTGAGATTCAAGTGCATTTTGGATACTAATGATGTGTGGTGGTTTTAATGAGAACGGCCCTCATAGACTCTTATGTTTGAGTACTTGTTCCACCAGCAGGGGAAGGATTAGGAGGTGTGGCCTTGTTGGAAAAGATGTAACACTGGGGGTAGGCTTTGAGGTTTCAAAAGCCATTCCAATGTCTGTCTTTCTGTCTGTCTGTCTGTCTGTCTGTCTGTCTCTCTCTCTCTCTCTCTCTCTCTACTTGAGGATCAAGATCTAAACTCTCAGCTGTTCCTGTTACCCTGGACTTTGTTGTACCATCATGAACTCTAACCCTCTGAAGTTATAAATCCCAAATTAAACTCTCTCTTTTCTAAACAGCCCCTGTCTTGGTGTGGTGTTTTATCACAGCAATAGAAATGTCACTAAGACACGGCACTTCCGGGGAGAGTTGACAAGATGGACAAAGCTGCAGGTTGTTAGTGGATGGTGCGTGGGGCGAAGGCAATCTCATCAATAGAAGTCATTTGGGGAACAGTTTCGATGGGGAAAAGAAGTCTCCAGAGTAAATAAGAAATTCACCCCAGAGTCGGCTGAGAGGTCTGAAGTGAGAAGCCTTGGTTTACAGTGGGAAGGCCCTGGAAGGGAGCTGAGGAGATCTGCTCTAAGTGACTCCATATTGAGCTTTGTCCTGGGCGACTTCATTTTACAAAGCAGCATTTGTGCAGATGTAGATGTGGGTTGGTCGGAGCTGCATGTCAAGCACATAGGCACTACCACCTGTAAGACACAGACTGATAAAGAACTCAGCCCTGAAAGTAAAAAGATTCTACCTACAAACCTGTCAACGTCGATTGGGAACCTATGGGCACATGGGCTTATCCAAAGCGTGTTTGGATGTCCTAGCAGGAGAATTCGGCTACTTGCATTCCCTGGACCCCAAGGCATGCAGCTTTGGAAAGAACACAGGTGAAACAGCCAGTCAGTGGAGTCACGTGTTATAGCCAAGTCACTTTCACACCCCACGTGGACATGTGAAAACTGTATCAGTCTAGGCGTAGTTGTGCAGGCGGATCTCTGTGAGTTCGAGGCCAGCCTGGTCTACATAGTGAGATCCAGAACAGCCAGGGATACATAGTGAGACCCTGTCTCATAATAAAATAGAATAAAATTGGGGACTGGGGAAATGGCTTAGTGGCTAAGAGTACGTATTGCTCTTCCAGAGGACCTGGGTTCTGTTTCCAGAACCTATGTTGCGTGCTGGATGGCCCACAACTACCTATAACTTCACTCCAGGGGTTCTAACGCCCTCTTCAAGCCTCCATGGGTATCCTCAAATGCGTGCGCACACACACATAGAAATATTTTTTAAATGAGAGGGCTGAACAGATGGCTCAGAGGTTAAGAGCACTTGCTGCTTTACAGAGGACCCAGGTTCAGTTCACAGCCCCTACATGGTGGCTCACAACCTTCTGTAACTCCAGCTCTGATGTCCTCTTCTGACCTCTATAGGAAGCCACATACTTGGCATTCACTCATGCAGACACACATACACATAAATAAAAATAATAAAAATAAAACAAAATAAAAAACCAGAATAACCAGGCTAAGACCTTACCAACCACTCCAGACCCAGGAAGGCAACAGCACTCTCACTGGATGCCCTAAAGAAGAAGGCATCAAATACTATGTTGGTAATGGCTCCCACCAATGGTCATGTGAACGCAGGGTGTGTGTGTGAAGGAACCAATGGGTAGAGGCACCATTGTCCCTAGGCTTTAGTTCAGCTCAGTCCCTACTGCTGATGTGTCCTAGTCAAGTGCTGTCCATCTGCCTGTCCATCCACCTACCTGGACGAAGTTCTGCACTTTGTCTTATGGCTCAGCTCAACCTCCAGGGCTGACTTAACCCATGACCCAGAAGCTAGGCTCCGAGTTTCTCTGTATCTTATCTCCCATCAGCACAGGCGCCTCCATCTTTATCCGCTCTCTGCCTCTTATAGCAACTTTGAACTCTTTAGGATCCTTAGGCCATCTGTAGCCATTCTTTTACACACTCATGCATGCATGCATGCACGCACACATGTTCATATATATATATATATGAACATCATTACTTTGCATATGTAATCTGTGATCTGAGAATTAATTTAATAATAATTAAGACTGGAAAAAAGAACTATTGTTTGCCAATGAGTGGGATGCCTCAACAAATTGCAGCCGATGAGACTGGCATATTTTCTGAATTTATTTTTATTCAATAAATTCTGACACTGTGGGAAGACATGAATGCATCCATCTTTTTTTCCCTTCTGACCCAGACATCTGACATCACATCGTGTGCTCATGACCAGGGCAGGAAGCAGGGGTGGGATCACGGGCCAGTGCAAACCCTCATAGACATTTTCTAGTTATCAAAAGCTGTTATCAGGCCTGGGATACGGATCAGTGGATAAGGGCACTTGCTGTGAAAGCCTGGCGACCTGAATCTGTTCCTCAGAACCAGTGTAAAAGCAGAAGGAGAGAACTGACTCCACACACCGGGGGCTGGGCACAATTTAGACCCTGATGACAACTCAGGGACGACCATACCCAGTAACCTTTCTTCATGTCTTCCAGGCGTACCTGGCTGGGAGGAGTCACCAGAAAGCTGGGAGCACACCTGGAGGCTCTTTGCATCCAGTTTTTATAAGGATCCCGGAGGCAAATGCCACTGCCTCTGCCCCCACCCCACCTCCTTTGCCTCTCTCGCTCAACCGCTCACCGCTTCCTGCTCGTAGGTGGTAGGCAGGAACCTCAGACTTAGAGGAAAAAGGAGAGTGGGCAGTTCTTCCACGCAGGCCTGAGGCTCCCAGGCCTTGAGCTTCTTCAAGGTCACTTTTATCGCTCACACTAAAGCAGCCAGCCCAGCGCAGTGGAACAGTAGAGATTTACTCCCGACAGTCCTTTCGCCCTAATACCATATTGCATTTCAAAACAGTTGTCTTGCTCACTGGGCCATTTCCTAACTAGGCCCTGCAAACAGCAGCGGCTCAGCAACTTCCCTGTCCTTGGGCCTGCTTTGGTGATGAAATGTGATCCAGGAGAGCCCCTCTCGGCCTTGGAGGCGCTGTGCCCTCGCGCTCTGCCTGCTCATGCAGGGTATAAAGGGCTCTTTGCCAGCAGCGCGTTAGTTGTTCTTAATTATTTTTGAGACAGGATCTCAAGTAGCCCAGGCTGGCCTTGAACTTGACATGCCGCCAAGGATGGCATTGAACTTCCCATCTTCCTGCCTCCAACCTCTTGAGGGCTGGTACTGTGGGCGTATGCCACTATACCCAGTTGGGTTTCTTTTTTCTTGCTTTTAAAGATTTACTCATTTTGATTTTAGTGTGTGTTTGTGCATCATTTGTGTGCAGTGCCCACAGAGGTCAGAAGAGGGCATCAGGTCCCTTGCAACTGGAGTTACAGACAGTTGTGAGCTGCCAAGTGGGTGCTGGGAACTAAACCCTGGTCCTCTGCAAGAGCAGCCAGTGCTCTTAATCACTGGCTCATCTCTCCAGGCCCAGCATCCAAGTTTTTGATGCAATACCAGGATTCAAACCCAAGGCTTTGTACCTGCTAGGCAAGCCCTCTACCAACTGAGCTACATTCCCAACCCTATTAGACATTAGTTAGCCCCGCCCAACGGTCCCTTTCGGTGGAGGAAGGGCACCCTTGGACACTAGGTCTTACTCTGTAGGCCAGGCTGGCTAACATCTCTTTGGCCCTTGTCTCCCTCTGTGTTTCTGAAACCAAAGCACTAGTTTTCTAAAAGTTCTGTTTTGAGTAGAGTCCCCTCCAAGGCACACTGCCCAGACCCTTGTTCCTGGTGCTCACTGACTCCTTTTCAAATGCGGCACCTAGCCATGTCTCGGCCTGGAAATGAAGAATCAGAAAGTAGCTTCTGGTGCCATTGGTTGAGGGTCGGGGGAGCTCAGGTTTGTCCTCTTCCTGCTATCATGGCTTCCTGATCTGCAGATAGCATGCATTCTGTCCTCACACAGAGCCACTTCCTCTGCGTAGTCAGTCCAGTCCCAGAGTCAGTCACTTCCCTCAGGCTCACAGAGCTCTCTCTCCACAGTTCACCCTTTGTACTGACTGACAACTTGACACAAGCTAGAGTCATCAGGGAGGAAATGCTTCCATGAGATCCAGCTGTAAGGCATTTTCTCAATTAGTGATCGATGGGGAGACCACTGGGTCAAACTGCTAAGGAGGGACATGAATGTGTTATCCCTCCTCCCTCTCAAGGATCCAGTGTACAAGGATGGCAAAGAGATGGTAAATCTTCCACATTATTCCAGGAATTGGTGGCTATATAAACAAGATATTCTAAATTTAGCACCGTAAAACAATAATATCTATTTATTTAGTGAGACAAACTCTTAGGCAGCCCAGGCTAGCCTCCAGCTCAGCTAAACATATAGTTGAGAATGACCTTTTTCTCCTGATTCTCCTGCCTCTTTCTCCTGAGTGCTGGCATTACAAGGCATTCAGCATCGTGCCTGGTTTTCTACGATGCTGAGAATCAAATCTAGGGCTTTGTGCATGCTGGGCAAATAATCTGTCCCCTGAGCTACGACTCCAGCCCCACTGATTTATTTCTGTCTGTCATGGTCCTGTGAGTTGGCAGGACTCAGCAGGTAGGTTCTTCCTTGGGTCACTATGCATGTGCAGTATGACAGCAGCTAGGATCATCTGAAGACTCAACTTTTCTGGATGGACAAGATGGCAGCTTGCGGCCTCTCCCCGGGGCCTCTGTCCAACAGTATAGTCCAGACTTCTAAATGGCAGCTCAAGGTCCCAATTTCAACTAGTCTTCAAGAGGATGTAACTGTGTCCTAAGTTGGCACTGCCACATTCTGTAGGAGGCACTCATCAGTCAGTCCATGTTGAAGGAGGTGGAGGAAGGGACTTCCTCTCTCCATGAACCAGTGACAGAGGGAAAAAAGCGAAGTCTGATGCCTTCAGAGACAAATGCCACCCAGAACCAGAGACAGCCTCCATTTCTAAGGCTCCTGAGCTGCCTAGTTTATCAGAGCTGTTGTTATGGCAACATGGAAGCCCTGGCTATGGTGGAGGATGTAGAGAAAGGCTGAGTTTCATTTCTTGAACAGAAAAACCATTGGGCATCCCTTTCCTGGAGTCACTCAGGTTCTGTTACCAGGGCAATGGGCGTTATGGTCCCGGAGGCACCAAGATGCAGGTGTCTGAAGTTGGGCATCACCACCCTTGTCCCACTTCCGTGTCCTGACCTCAGCCATACCCATCCAGTGTGATAGCTGCATGGGTGTTTCTGATTGTCCACTGGACAGCTGTGTAGGCCTAAACACTGTGGCTAACCAAATGACTGTCTGGCTTCTCTCTTCAGTGAAGAACTTGTCACTAGTTCTGTCCGCAGTTTTCAGGGCTGGAGGGGAGGAGCCTGTGCTTGGTCAGCCATGCCTCTCCTAACAGTCTCTGACCTTGATTTCAAGCTGTCATTGTAGCCTCGGCTTTTCAAGCCACCCCCTCCCATCCCAGCTGATTTCTCCTTTTCTTTGCCCCCTTTCCTGTTCACCCTCTTATCCTACCAGCATTGTGCATGCTTCAGAGCTGACTGGTTATAAGAGACGGCGGAACGACCCTGCAAAGAGCACATAGAATGTATTAGTTTCTTGTTGCTGCTGTGACACACAGGGTGACTTTAGGCCAGAAGTTAGACAGTCTGGGAGGTGGGCAGAAACTCAAATCAAAATGTCTACAGGACTAGTTCTTTCTGGTAGCTCCGCAAAGTATGCAGTCCTCCCCTCTCTCCCAGCTGCTAGCAGATGCCAGAAGTCTTTACCGTTCCTTGTCTTTTAGTACCACAAAGTATCACTCCCAGCTCTGCCTCAGTCATTATGTGACCTTTCCAGGCCTGTAAGTAGCCTCCTAGCCATCACTGGTTCCAATTCAGACAGTCTTTATCAGACTTAGGGTGCCTTCTAATCTACTACTACTACTACTATTATTATTACTATTAGGCTGTTGTTGCTATTTTGTTTGTTTGCTTTTGTTTTGTTTTTTAATGTGCATTGGTGTTTTACATGTGTGTCTATGTGAGGGAGTCAGATTCCCTGAAAGTGGAGTTACAGATAGTTGTGAGCGACCATGTGGTTGCTGGGAATTGAACCTGGGTCCTCTGGAAGAACAGCCAGTGCTTTTAACCACTGAGCCATCTCTCCTCCAGTCTATTTTTTGTTTGTTTGTTTGTTTGTTTGTTTGTTTGTTTTTGAGATAGAGTCGAATGTATCCCAGGGTGGCCTGGAGCTCACTACATAGTCATTGATGACCTTGAACTTCTGATCCTCCTGCCTCCTCTCCTTAAATACTGGAAAAACAAGTATAAACCACATGCATGATTTATGCTTGGGAGTCAAAATCAGGGCTTCATACATGCTAGGCAAGCCTTCAATTCATTTTACTACAACTACAAGCCCAGCTAAAACACAATCTCTTTTGAGATAAGGTCTCCCTGTGTGGTACAGGCTGGCCTTGAACTCATGATCCATCTAGAATCAGCCCCCAGGTGCTGGGATTATAGGTGTATGCCACCATACCCTGGGATCCATCTAAATCTTATCTCAATACTTAGTTATATTTATCAAGGCCCAGATTCCAGTAAGGGTGTGGTGGTACAGGACTGCTATCTAAACATGGCCTAACAGCAAACACTCAAACACACTGAGGACCACAGAGGGACACTGTACAATACACAGCCTCTGAGTGTCTATCCCACTAATGCCCAAAGGTCTTTCCACCCAGGACAGTCTCAGCTTTCCCAGGAAAGACCAGTAGGACCCCTAGCTGAGCATATGGTGGCTCAGGGGCAGCTGAGCTCTCTGTCCCTGCGTGAACTGAAACCACAGTCCCTGCAAGCTACCAATGTGCCTACTGTCTGCAGAAGCAGGACCCCAGGTTCCTCACTCTGTCCTTTTCTTGTATATCAGCATTCACAGTTCCCCTCTGATTATAGTTAAATTTGTGTGGTTTTGGACAACTAACTGCTTCCCTAAGCCTGGGTTTCCTCTCTGTAAAATGGGAACCAAGATTGCTGCCTCATAGCATGGCTACTTAGAGACCTGGAAAGGTCACCTGATGACTGAGGCAGAGCTGGGAGTGATGCTTTGGGAAACTAAAAGTCAAGGAATGTTAAAGACTTCTGGCATCTGTGGGTTTACACAGTGACTTCTAGACCAGCCAGAGTTACATAGTGAGACCCTGTCTCAAACAAGATGCAGGGCAGGAGCCAGACGTGATGGCACATGCCTTAATCCCAGCCACTCTAGAGGCTGAGGCAGGCATATCATTCTAAAATTGAAACCAGGCTGGACTAAGAAGCCAAGTATTATCTCAATACAAACAAACCATGCGGCTGGTTGGTGGTGGTGCATGCCTTTAATCCTAGCACTCCGGAGGAAGAGGCAGGTGAATCTCTGAGTTTGAGGCCAGCCTGGTCTACAGAGTGAGTTCCAGGATAGCCAGGGCTGCACAGAGAAACCCTGTCTCAAAAATACAAAACCAACCAACCAAGAAAAAGGATGTAAGGTTGTAGCTCAGTGGTAGAGCACTTGTCTAGCATATGTGAGGCCCTGGATTAAAGTTTCCCAGCACCTCGAAAAAAGAAAAAAAGGCCCTTTCTAGGATGTGGGAGGTGCCCAATGAGTAACCTACTACCCTGCCTGTGTGCATATCAGGTATTGTGGTATGTACCTTAGAGGTGTTACCTTTCTCAACCCAGAACCAAATGCAGATCTTGCCCCCCCAGCCCCCCCACCGTGTGTGTGTGTGTGTGTGTGTGTGTGTGTGTGTGTGTGAGTGAGTGTGTGTAATTCTGTTGGTCACAGGGATGGGGATCTTTAAAAAAATATTTATTTTAATTTGTGTATGAGTGTTTTGACTACATATGTATATACACACACATATATGTACACACACACACACACACACACACATATATACACACCACATACACACCTCAGAGGTCGGAGGAGAGGAACCTGGAGTATGAGCCACCACATGGGTGCTGGGAATTGAACTCTGGTCCTCTGGAAGAGGAGCCAGTGCTCTTAACTGCTGCCTCTGCCCTGGGATCTCTTTTGACACTGTATTCTAGGCTGATCTGGAACTCACAGTGTAGTCCAGGCTGGCCTCAAACTCATATGCACCAGAAGATGCCCCCAAACTTCTGATCCTCCTTCCTCCACCTCCCGTGGGCTGAGATGACCAACCCGCCCCACCTCTCCCGGTTTGAAAAGGTAGGGAACGGAACCCAGGGCTTTGTGCACGCTGAGCAGGCTGAGTGACTGAGTCACATCCCCAGGCCCACCATTTGTCCTTACAAAGCTCTGAGGATTTATTGACTATTGATTCCCTCTGCTTTCACGCTACGTTACACAGCAGTGGTGGAGATCACATGACTTAAATATCCTTGCTATCTGGCCCTTTACAGAAACTTTGACCACCCCGAATAAGGGCAGTTGCCAACCTGCCAGGCTTGCCCTCTGCATCAGACAGTTCTACCATGGGCTTCCATCGGGCGATAGAGGAGCGTAAGAGGTTCCTCTTTACAATGGGTCCTGAGGACTGTAATCAGCTGGCGAGGATGTGTTGGTGTCAGGATTTATTCAGGACCAGAGCCCAGTTAGGGACCAAGGTGTCCCTGCCTTCACCGATGCCCTGAGACTGCCACTGGGTACCCAAGCGGCCAAAGTACCGCCTTGGCCTCTGGGCAACAACCAGAACAAAACCTGCCCCCCCCCACCACCACCACATGCCCCATATCCCACAGCCCAGGACGACAGGAAAGGACTTGTTCACAACACACAGGAATTCCCCATCTCCCACCCCCTGCCCCAAACTGACTGCGGAGCCTGGGGCAGAAGGTGAATTTTCCCTGCCTGAGACTGAGCAAGGCTGTAACCAGATCGCTGTATTAGTGTGACCTGGTTGAGGTGGCTGTCTGGCACTCCCCTCCCCCCATTCCTCTCCTCTCTACCCACTCCAGGAAGAGCAAGGTCTAGGGAGGCTGCTCTCCTGTTATTGGTCAGAATGACAGTTGGCCAGGATTGCCTGATTAGGAGCAACAGCGATCTCCTTACTTGGTCCCTTTTCTTGCTTCCGGGTGTCCTGGATCCTCCTGGACTGTGACCCCTGCAGCTTTCTGGAGCTGGCAGAGGGTCTGAGGAAGTGGGGGAGGGCCTGCTCTTCAGGGACTTCACAGAGGAAAATCCGAGCACCCACTACTTTACCTGCTTTTGGCTTCAAACAGGAAATAAACAAGGGCAGAGACCCAGGGCCCCTCCTCCTCCCTGCCCAGTGAAGTGTGCCAGCCCTGGCTGTGCCTTTGGGTGCAGAGAGCTGCTGGCTCAGGCTGACCACAGCTCCTGCTGAGCCATCAGCGTCCCCAGAACTCCGGCTGCAGCTGGCTCCTGGGGAGGATGCCTTGGCGCCCAGTCCCCTTGCTGTGGTGGGTTGCTGCTCTAGCCATTGATTTTTTTTTTTCTCTAATGTGTTCTGTGCTGAGTATTTTGTCCTTCTTTCTGGCACCACAAGGCCTGCCTGCTGGCTGGTCTGGCCAGTTTGCCAGGAAGCAGCATATGCCCCATGCCTAGGAGGCCAAAAGCAAGGAGAGAAGAGCCATTTTCCCTCCGGAACATGGGGTCCCACTGGAGCCCATGGCTCTTCCCACCACCCTGGTTCACTGTCACCCTCAGATTTCCAGGGACTGGGAAGTCTGTTGTTGGCTGTGAAATCAGTCTGATAAATCCCGAGCCAAGCAGTTTTCAGTACAGACTTCAAAGATGAAGGCACAGTTTCACAGGGCTGGAAGCTCCGTGAATACTTACAAATTGGTGTCCGGTGTGTTTTGCTTTTGGCACCAGGGATGGATCCCAGGACCTTCAGTCTGCAAGGCACAGAAGCCACATCCCTAGCCCTACACCATTTTTAAATCATAAAGGGAATCCACACCTGTTTGGAAGATTGAAACCCAGTCTGATTTTTTTGAAGGTAAAAGCAGACATTCCCTCAGCTCTCTCTACTCTCCTGCTGTGTTCCCCGGGAAGCCTCCTGAATTTTCAGTTTTGGCTAGTGGTTCTCAACCTGTGGGTTGAGACCCCACAAGGGGTCACATACCACACATCCTGCATATCAGATATTTACATTATGATGTATAACAGTAGCAAAATTACAGTTATGAAATAGCAATGAAAGAATATTATGATTGAGGGGGTCACCACAACACGAGGAACTGCTTTAAAGGGTCACAGTCTTAGGAAGGTTGAGAACCACTGGTTAGGGCAGTCTCTTTCCAGAAATTTCCTGTGCTTAATTATTTGCATCTTGCAATAATCCCATAGATGAGCAGGTCAGAACACAGAGCAGCTGGTTTACAAGTGAGCAAAGGAGGTCGGGGCGCAAAGGAGGTCGGGGCTATAGCTCAGGAGGTAGAGGGCTTGCCTAGCATGCATGGAGCCCTGGGTTCAATTCCCCAGCATCGCATATATAAACACTCACCTATAAGCTGGGCATAGTGGCGCACGCCTTTAATTCCAGCACTAGGAGGCACTGGGAGGCGGATTTGAGTTCGAAGCCAGCCTGGTCTACAGAGCGAAGTGCCAGGACAGCCAGGGCTACACAGAGAAATCCTGTCTCGAAAAACAAATAACAAAAACTACTCACCTATAATCTAAGTACTTGATAAGTGGAGGGAGGAGGGTCAGAATATATAACAAGTTTGAAAATCCTGTCTATAAACAAACAAAACAAAACAAAAAAACCCCACCACAAACAACAACCATTAAGAAAGCAAAAGGCGCCCAAGGAAGTCAGGCTTTCTGTGTGGGCCTAAGAGCAAGCTACCAGGACCAAGTATGTCACTCCAACTATATAACCATGCCTGGCCTGCTGCTCCTGCCCCTGAGGTTGGTCCTGATGAATGGTTTCATCTCCCCAAGTAGATCATCTGGCCCCACAGCTACAAACGCAGAGACCTTCCTCACATAGCCCAGACTGGCCTTGAACTTGATATGTTAGGATGGTCTTCATCTTCTGATCCTCTGGCCTCCACTTCCCAAGTGCTGAGATTATGAGTGCCACCAAGGCTAGCTCACCGGTGTAGCCCTGACACAGAGTGGCCACCTCCTGGAAGGCCTCAGCTAGCAAGCATGGCCAGAGTTGAAGAGTCCTCCCTCAGGCAGAAAGGAAGAGCTGGGAGGCAAGGGGCAGGACAGTGGACTCCAGTGCCAGGAAGAAAGCTGATGGGACCTCTGATGGCCCTAGCAAGGCCCTCAGGGCCAACTGTTCCTATTCCCTCTTAATGAGTCCCCTCACCAGAAAATTGGAGTGCATCGAATTCCAACCCGACAATCACAAGACAGGTTGCAGTCCCACAGCATCTGTAGGAGAACTGTGCAATTTTAGTCAAGTCATTAGACCTGATGAAAAGCACATTTCAGAGCCAGGCATGGTGGTGCACACCTTTAATCCCAGCACTCAGGAGGCAGAGGCAGGCGGATCTCTGTGAGTTCAAGGCCAGCCTGGTCTACAAAGTTGAGTTCCAGGACAGCCAGAGAAATCCTGTCTCAAAAAGAACAAAACAAAACAAACAAAAACAAAAATAAAAAAAAAAAAGAAAAGAAAAGAAAAGCAGATTTCCAACAGCTAAGTGATATTCTACAGGACACAACAAAGGACTGCCACCATTTTTGCTGACAAAACCCAAATGCTAACTAACTTGCCATGGCAAACTAGCACAGTGGTTCGTAGTCTGAGTCTTTTTATAAACATGGATCAGTGCCAAGTGAGTAGAGGAAAGCAAATTTGCATTTCATGGTCCTTCGGGCAAAATACAACCTGCTCTACCAGAGGCAGGTGAGTGGCCATTCCCGAAGAACTTTCCATTAAAAAAAAAAATCAGCATTTCTCGTTCACAACTGTAACTCCAGTTCCAGGGGATCTGACACCCTCACAGACATATGTGCAGGCAAAATACCAATGCACATTTTTTTTAAAAAAAATCGTTACCAGGCAGTGGTGGCGCACACCTTTAATCCCAGCACTTGGAAGGCAGAGGCAGTCAGATCTCTGTGAGTTCAAGACCAGCCTGGTCTCCAGGGTGAGTTCCAGGACATGCTCCAAAACTACACAGAGAAACCCTGTCTCAACACCCCTGCACCCCAAAAAGAGAAAACCATTGAAAAATTTATTTTAGATCAGCATTTCTCTTCACTATATAACCCTGGCTAGCCTCAAACTCACAGAGATCTTCCTGCCTCTACCTCCTGAGTGCTGGGATTAAAGATGTGTACCACCATACCTGGCTTCTAAAAATATTTTTCAAAAAGAAAATAAAAACTTAAGTTTTGCCCTTGGTCATAACAGATCTCTGTTTAGGTGACCAGCAAGTTGTCACCCAAGCTTTTCCTTTAAAAACATTTATTTGTTTTTATGTTACGTATGTGGGTGTTTTGCCTGCATGTATGAATATGTACCACATATGTGCAGTGCTCACAAAGGCCAGAAGATGGCGTTGGATCCCCTGGAACTGAAATTATAGACGGTTGTGAGTGCCCTGTGGATGCTGGGGACTGAACCCCAGACCTCTGCCAGAACAGCCAGTGCTCTAACCACTGAGCAATCTTTCCAGTCCCTTTTTCTTTTTTTAGAGGAAGAAAAGCTCGTATCTCTTCTGAGCCTGTTCCTCTCTACCTGTTTCTATTTGAGCATAACTTTCAGGCAAAACAAATATTTGGATATTTATGTTGTTGAGAGGGTGAGAGAAGGCAGAAGTAGACTCTGACATTCCTCCCTCCTTCCTGCTCGCCCTAGGGCTGGCTGGGGTCCCTGTCCTCAGTCTGAAGCCCACAGTGGTGGTGCATACCCTGTGATCCCGGCACTCAGGAGGTGGCTGCAAGACTGTCTGGGAGTGTTCAAGGCCTGAACTGTGTCAAAAAACCAAACTACTGAACCTGGGTCCTCTGCAAGAGCAACCAGTGCTCTTCATTGCTGAATTATCTCTTGAGTCCCCTTAAAACAGTCCTTTCTGAGCCAGGAGTGGTGGTGCACACCTTTAATCTCAGCACTCTCAGGAGGCAGAGACAGGCCAGGCTGGTCTACAGAGAAAGTTCCAAGACAGCCAGGGCTAAAAAGAGAAACGTTGTCTTGGGAAAAAAAACAATCAACCAGCCAACAAACAAAAAACACTAAAAAACAAAAAGCCAAATTACTACTGAGGAGAGGTCTTAGTGCTTCAAGTGTGCGAGCGTGAGGACCCCAGGGCTTTGGATGCCCAGAACCCCTGTAAATGCCTGGTGAGTGTGGCTGCACACCTGTGATTCCAGTTTTAGAAGGTGGAGACGGAATCCCCAGAGCAAGACTAGCCACATAGGCAAGCCCTGGGTTTGACTGAGAGACCCCGCCTTAATTAAGTGAGGTGGAAGGGTGCATGACTCCTTAACCTCAGGCTTCCACAGGCATGCTCACACATGTGTATTCACACCTACAACACACACTTGCACCTACACACTTGCAAACACACACGTGAAAATGAGGGTGGGAACAGCAAAACAAAACTAACTCAAAGAAACAAACATGAACTTGAAGGTCAGAGAGTCCGTCCTTCAGACTGTGTAGGTCCAGCTGAGGGCGAGAAGAAAGAGCTAAGCGGGAACAAGAGCCGGGGAGGAGAAAAGAGCATCCCGCAGCCCCTGGCAAGCTGACAATGCAAAAACATGCTCCAGTGAGCGCAAAGAATGTTCTTTCTCATTTCCACAACAGCCCACAGCAGAGCGGGAAACCTGGGCTGTGTGCACCTCTGGGCTGCTCTTTCCTTAGACTTTGCTCATGCCGTCCCGTGAGGCAGATGTTACTCCTGTTTCACAGATGGAGCTATGGAAAGCCTGGGTTTGCCCATGCAGGATACCAGAACAAATACCTCAGACTGGGCAATTTATTTTTATTGTTTTGATTTTCAAGACAGGGTTTCTCTGTTGTAGCTCTGACTGTCCTGGAACTTGCTCTGTAGACCAGGCTGGCCTCAAACTCACAGAGATCCATAGGCCTCTGGCTCCCTCCTGAGTGCTGGGATTAAAGGCATGTGCCACCACCACCCAGCTAGGCTGGGCAGTTTATTAGGGACATGAAGGTAACAGCAGCCACTTCTGGAGGCTGGGAAGTTCAAGATCATGGTGCCCACTGACTCAGCAGCTTGTGAGGACTTTCGGCTTCACAGATGGATGGTGCCTTCTCCCATCTCCGTATGGAAAAGGGGGACAGGTATTCCTCGGCCTCTTTTGCCTTTAAAACATTTTTTATTATTTACTTACATGTATGTGTGTGTGCCTGCGTGAACTGATATGTACTAAGTGTGCAGAGATGCCCAAGGAGGCCAGGAGAGGGTGTTAAATGCCCCAGAATTGAGGCTACAGGTGGTGTGAGCCACCATGTGGGTTCTGGGAGCAGAACCAGGATTTTTCTGCCAGAGCAGTAAGTGTATTTAACTGATGAGCCATCTCTCCAGCCTGCCTCTTTTCTTCTTTAAAGAAATCTATTTATTACTATTACTACCATTGTTATTAGGGTATGTGTGGTGTGTCTGTGTCTGTGTGTGCCGTGGTACAACAGGTGTGGAGCAGGGGATGACTTTGTACAGCCAGAAATTTCCTTTTCTCCTTTACGTGGGTTCTGAGAATTGAACTCAGACCACCAGCTTATGCAGTGAGCACTTTACCCCTGAGGTGTCTCTCTGGCTCCTCTCTTCCCTCCCTCCCTCCCTCCCTCCCTCCCTCCCTCCCTCCCTCCCTCCTTCCTCTGAGCGTTAGGCCTCTTTTACAAGGAGACTGTTGCCTTTCAAATACCCTACCTCTTAATCACATCACATTAAGGATTAAGTTTCAGTCAGGCGGTGGTGGCACACACCTTTAATCCCAGCACTCCGGAGGCAGAGGCAGGCTGATCTCTGTGAGTTTGAGGCCAGCCTGGTCTACAAAGTGAGTTCCAGGACAGGCACCAAAACTACACAGAGAAACCCTGTCTTGAAAAACCAAAAAAAGAGAAAAAAAAAAAGGGGGGGGGGGGGCGGATTAAGTTTCAATCCGTGAATTTGGGGAGGCACAAACATTCAGATTCTAGCACAGCCCCATTAGGCAAACTTGCCCAGAGTCACTCAGGTAGGAGGCCCCTGAGTTCTGAGGGTCCAAACCCTGGCTCTCACACTTGTCCTGCAAATACTATATCCACTGAGCCATCTCATCACCCTGGCCCACTTTAAACTAGATTTCAACATTTAGTTCACTTCTCTGTTGCTGTGATAAATACCATGACCAGAAACAACTCATGGAGGAGGAACTTACAGGTTACAGCCTACAGGTTACAATTCCACAATTTGAAGGTTATAACAATGTCTGTTGCCAAAATACTGACTCTTGTAAAACCAATGCAACCTGTTTCTCAGGTAGCCCATCCAGAGATGTTCTTATCACACACAGCGGACAAATGTGTGCCTCGCTCTTCTTTGACCCTGTGGAAGCGGCCCGTTTCATTCGTGCCCTGGGACCTAAAGCCAGACAGCCCCGGTTCTCCATTACCTCACTTGTTTGATTCGCGGCTTCATCGTGTTCCCAGAACTTGGTTCTGTATTCAGACCTCGCAGATCTAATTCTTTTGTCTCTCTCAATTGCAGTCTTTCACGGGAGTGTATAGCCCAAGGGTGGAACCTCCTACCTTTACCATTGTCATAAAAAAAACACCAGCAGCCCAGTTCCCAAACATGCACACACAAGTGGATGCTTCACTGTGGGAAGAGGAATGCCGGGGTCTTTGAGTTTGTGTGCCCTGGGTAGAATGTGCCAAAGTGCCCTCCACAGAAGCTGTAATTGGTTTACATTACAAAGGGAGAGCACCCTTTGAATGTGTTGTCAAACCTTTCAAAGTCTTGGTCGATCTTCCCTGTGGAAAATGGGCTCCAGATGAAGTGTTCTTGCACTTCTTTGACCAACAATGACACCAAATATTTCAGCTCTCACCCCTCTGACCAGCCCCAGTACCTCCCATACACAGCAAGGCCTTGTGTCCGATTCCACCTTCAAGATGCAGGAGTAGATGTGTGTCGCCATCTCCCAGCTTCTTGCTGAGTCACTCCCAAGAGGGAAAGGGCAGTGGGCTCAGGTTATTTCTCCCCTGGGAACCACTTGAGTTTCTGGCTTGGGGGAAGACCTTGGACTCTGGCATTCCTTGTCATTCAGTACCCTGGGCAGTGTGCCTGTCAAACCTAGGCTTCCTGGTAGAGGTAGATGCTACAGGAAGGAATCAGTCCAGGTATGTTTATGAACCCGGGCATGGAAAGGACCCAGGAAGAGTGGGAGGAGAAATCGATGAGCAAAGTCCTAAGCTGTAAAACAGAAGGAAAGGAACCAGACTAAGGGTAGAGAATGGTGTCAGTGGACAGAGAGGCCCTTGGGGAGGTTGAGGAGCTTCCGTGCAGTGTTGAGGGTACTTAGGAAACATCTTCCCTGGAAATCCCAGAAGATGCATTTTTCCATGCCTGGCTCCGCTGCTCATCACTGACTCAGGGTTAACACGACAAGCTGCCTGCAGGAGAGGACTGAGATGCTCCATAGCTATGTGGGGAGAATTCAAGACCCTTTGTGCAAACAGACCAGTGAGAAGCCTGGTTACCCACTGGCCCTCTCTGAGTGGGTCTCAGTGTCTATGGGGCAGCCCAGGTCAGGCCCATGTAATTCGACCTTGGTGCTGTCCTATACATCTGGCTGAGTTTTGCCAACGTAAGGATGGACAGGAGGAGCCAGTGGCTGGATTCCTGGGCCCCTGGGGAGTCTGCAGCCTGTTATTTCCTGACTCAAATTTGCTCTGGAAATTGCTGAGGCAGAGGCCTCCCAGAGCCCCTTGAAGGATGGGCCCTGTCACTTTCTAACCCTCGGAGCATTTGACTCTGGAGAAGCCGGGCCTTTGTCTCTGCCAGTTACAATGGAGACCCTATCTAAAATCCAACCCTCTGTCAGGTCCAGAGCCAGACTCCGAGAATGGGTGGTAGCTGTGGCAAGGGGCCCCATGCTATCCTGGCCCCACGGTACCCCATGGAGGGAGGGGTAAAGCAAGCAGGGTGGGGCTCTTTTCTGTAGCTGGCTTCCCCAGCTTCCCAAAGCCACAGTTCAAAGCAGAGTTTTCTTAGAACTGCAGGCAGAGATGATCCCCACCCCGTGCCTCCCTGGGGGAAAAGCACAAAACGTTGAGTGGTCCCTGGGGCTCCCAAGAAATGCTTAATTGCTTTCTGAGAGAATTATCACCTTCTTTTGGTCGTCCCCCCCCC